>JAODAL010005855.1:0-139303 GCA_025379985.1 Phyllomedusa bahiana
ATTTAAATTTAACTGCAAGGTGGCTCTATCAACATAGCTGCCTGGCCAAAGTGAAAAAAAAGTACTGAAATGTATACTGATAATAAAAGGTTTTTTTTGCCACCTATCAACCCTTTGGGACTACAAATTGCTGTTTTAAAATTTTAAGTGCAAGGTGGCTATATCAACAAAGTGGACTGGGAAAAATTGAAAAAGAACACCTATCGAAATGTATACTGAGAAAAAAAGTGGGTTTTGCCCCTAACAAATAACCTGCAGTTACTAGAAAAGAAAATTAAAGAAAAGAAAAAAAAGGGCGAAAAAAAGAAAAAAGGGGGAAAGGGGAAAGGGGAAAAAAGAAACCTAAAATCTGCAAATCTCTGTCTAACTAACTTCTAAGGATCCAGCTAAAAGTGAGCTGTCTCTGGAAAAAAATAATTATTTCGTGAGTATTTGGAGGTTTGGAAGGGCAGGGCAGTCCTACTGCTATGAGAGCTGAAGACATGTCAGAACGGAAGGGCTGTTCTTGTAAAAAAGAGGGTCATGTGATTTTTTCCCGCCAATCGCAAACCCCTCCATCCCAGTCATGAGTCGCCACACTTACCCCCTTTATTTGTAAGTGATTTGCTGGCCGCCAAAAAGAAGGAAGCACCCAAAATGGGCGATATTTAAAAGTTATGCACGATTTAACCCAAATTAGCGTGATCAAAAAAATCCCTCAACGTAAATACCGTGCCGATTTCAAAATTTTTCGATAATAAACGCTCAACACTAGTAAAAGATGGCCCCGCCGCATAAAAACCCGCTTGATGCCAAAACTACTGGCTCCCCCGGACAGCTTTCCCCCTGCAAATCGGCAAGTTGCGGCCCCCACTCCAGTTTGGCTGCCCCGTAGATCTTCTAAGTGGGGGGGCAGAGTGTGTCCAAGTAGGCCACCCCCCTGTTGTTCAGCGTTGTTCCAGGGCTGCGGGTGCTGCTGGCGAGTGCCCTCCTCCTGGTGGGTGAAAGAAGGCTCATCATGATCCAGATGTGGAGGCAGTGGTACGGAGAGCGTGAGGACCTGTCAGACCTGTCAGGGATGGACCATCCCTGCACATGGGCGGCCAAACTATGGAGGATTTCTCTATAGTATTTGAGTTTGTCCCCTCTCACATTTTAGGAAAAAGGCCATTTTGGCCCGTAGCAAGGGCCCAATAGGGTGGAGAGCCAGAATTTATCCCCCCTTTCCCGATGGTGACTATTGGCTGTCATAGCCAGGGAAATCAGCATGCCCGCGGGCCCTCTGTACAAGTGACTTGAGGGACTTTCCCCGCCCCCCTTTTCCCTTGGGTTTTTTTTTTCCAAAAGGTGCTTGCGGGTCATCTGCCTCGTCTTCCTCATCTCCATTACCCCCCTCCACTGCTCCTTTTCCCCCTCTTTTGTCACCGGGTTAAAAAACCACTTTTTTCACCAGACAATGTTGTGCTCCAATGTCCCCTCCTCCTCCAGTCCAGTCCCCCCCGGACTAGTGGGCCACAATTGTCCCACTCCATCCCCCTCCCCCAACAGTTTTTTCAGCATCTGTTCCGGGACATGAAGCAGTGGAATGAGTTATCACCCCGTAGTCCTGGCGACGACAAATAACGTTGCCTCCTCAAATGGCATCACAAACGGCGGGTGTCACGCATGAGGAACGGTGACTTAAATTTACACGGGGGTACTCCTGCTGCCTGGACAAAAAAAAAACGAAAAAAAGTTTCCTCTTTCAAAACCGGGGCCCAACAGTGCGGCGGGAAATTTCCCAAAGGGGGAAACACGCATAAAAGGGGTTTGTTGGGGGGGCGTTCTCGCTGAAACTCGAGAGGGTTCCGGGCTTTCTAGGAAGGAAAAAGTGCATGCACGTTTCCGGGCCATTTCCAAATCTTCTGAAGTCGCTGGAAGACTTCAGGAAATTTTTTCACAACCAATTGATCAGGTCGCCATGCAGGGCGAGGACAATCCCTCCCGAGCAGCGCGGACGGATGTTCCCCCATTGCCCACACCATGGTTCTGAATTGCAGTTGGTGCGAAAAAGCCACACATCGTTCTTGCTGCAGAGCGGAGGTTCCCCCCCCGTGTGACTTGTTCGCCGAGGCAACCCGGGTGAGAACTGCGTGAAAACCCGTCCCTACACATGGGGTATTTGGAGCACCTTGTGGGGCTGAGATGGGGGGGGGGTGGAGGAGGCGGCATTGGCGCAGAGCACAGTTTACACGTGGAGGAGAAAGGGCGTCCCTGCCCAAAGTTTTTGGGTGTGGCTGTGCAAAAATCACATACCCCGGGGCCTAAGGACAGTATGGCCCTACCTTTTGTACAGCTCACACGTCTGCGCTGCCGGAACCAGGAAAAACCCGATAACTCAAGGACGGCCCACCTTGTTCACTATTTTTGAAGGGCTGGATTTCCTTTTTGGAAAAGAAAATTACGGCTTGAACTTCCACCCCCGGCTCGACAAGGCCTTTTTCTCTGAACAGTGCAAGCCCCCCATTTTGGGAAAAGGGGGGGACTGCATCCAAAAAACTTGCGGGCTGGTCACTTTGCACTTTTGGATGGTTGGACGCATACTGTTGTCTCTTTGCAATCGCCTCGCTGAACATCTGCTGGCGCCATGAGTAGCGAGGAGCAGGAGCATCTGGACCGGGAGATGATGGCAAAGAGAAACAGCTCCCTTCTGCAGAGGTGGTGGACCCTTGACTGGCTGCAATGGCATGTGTGCCTTTGGGCGCTGCCACTGATGTTGCTGCGGCAGCTGGATGGGCCACCACATCTGAGCCACGTTTCTCCCAGGCCACCGTATGGTGACGTTGCATATGTTGACGCGGGCCGTGGTGCCAACGTTAGCTCCCTGGCCACGCTTCACTTTCTGCCCACAGATTCTACATATACCCATATTCGGTTCTCCGGGGGTCTTAGCAAAGAACTGTGCACCGCCGAGTATCGGATTTTACCGCAAACGCTCCGCACTGAGTGACTACTACCACCGCTGCCTTGCTGAACCCCTGTGCCACTACTTTCTTGGACCGCCAAAGCGGGTTTTCTAACCCGTGGCCGTTTGGCTCCTGACCTAGCACTGCTGCTACCCTGCTGACTCACGGCCACACTACCCACTTGCTGGCTGCGCCGCTGCCTGATGCGCAAGCTTACGCCCTCTTCTCCTGACGATGATGAAGCCCTTGCTTCACCCGGCTCCCAAGTGCGGTCGGCTACATCGTCATTGATTTATTGTTTGATCTTCACTGCTGTCCTCCTCAACGGTCTTGGTGTGCAGAGGCTGACCCCTCACAACATGACCTCCCATGCCACTCTCCACATCCATACTTTGACGCCTATTGCAAGAAGAAGGGGATTTCTTCTCTGCCAAGTAGCTGCTGATTGTCCTCAAATTGTTCATCCTTGCTGTATAGTGGCGCTGAGCCCAGACCACATCGTAGATCTCTGGCTGAGGGAACAGGACGGGAAAAAGGCAGGTTGAGGACAGGTGAGAGCCGCTGAGTTGTTCCTGGGCCATGCCAACTAAGGGTTGTGTCTGACGTTCCCACCGACTCTTGGCTGGAGTTGTCAGATGTCATCTGGGAGGAAGTGGGTGACCTACTCAACCAATCAAGAACCCTTGGGTTGCTGGTCAACACATGGCCGCTAGATGACACCGGCAGTTCTGGCCTCACCGAGTCACCCCTGCTGCAACATCCCCTTACTGTGCTGCGACCTGTGCCTGCTCCCGGAATGTTTGTGCCACTGCCACTCGCATGTGAAGAGCCTGCCACCTCTCTGTCTGACATACTGTTTGTTGAAAAATTTACAGACTCTGTTTAATGAAGATATCTGTATATGATAAATACACAATCTGTATTTGACTCCAAATGAACCCACTAACAAGCTTGGGTAACCCTTGGATATAAATTGTGCAAAATAAATGAGCAGCAAAAAATGGTAACTGGTATGTGGCGTGTTAAAACGCCGTGTATTTTACTGATTACAAAAGCAGAAACATGCTTAATTAACCTTCGGATATAAATTATGCTACAGGAATCAACAGGAAAAATTTCGTGTTTGGCGTGTTAAAACGCTATTTCTTTTACTGAATACAAAAGCAGAAATACCCTTAATTAATCTTCGGATATAAATTATGCTACAGGAATCAATAGGAAAAATTTCGTCTTTGGCGTTTAAAAACACTGTTTCTTTTACCGACTACAATAACACAAACACGCTCAATTAAACCCCCGGGATAAAAATTTGCAAAAGAAATGGCAGAAAAAAATTAATGGAAATTGGGGCTTTAAAAATGTTTTTTTTTTACTGAATGAAAAGCAAAAAAGGCTTAGACAATTTTGGATTTTCAATGGCTCCAGAAGACCAAGGGATTAAAATGAATATGAAGCAGTTGGATCCACACGGGTCTTAAATTTACAATCCCCCACAAAATCAAATTAAACGGAAAGGAGCAGTCTCGATAAAACATTGCCCCCCCAAAAAATCGCTTTTAAAAACTAATTTCTTTTGTGTAGATCTCACTAGCACTGCGGACGGCACAGAGAGGGGGAAGTGGAACTGCCAACTTCGCTTCCGGATTTATATAGTCGGTGACGTCACAGAACCCCCCGTCTTGATTGGGCTTCATCCCTAAAATTTGTCTTGGGGATGTTCCTTTTCCCCCCAAAAGAGTCTTTGCCCAGTAACGCCATGTACTTGGGGGCCATTTTATCATTAAAAAAAACGCTTCTTCCCGGAATTATCCCAAACTTCAACTTCGTTCAGAACCAAAGTTATCCTGAAATTCTAAATGAAGTCCACTTCATTAGAATCAATTCACCCATCTCTAGTCATAAGCTTTACTTGAAACGCGTCAACCATGCTTGTTCTTTCACTGTTATTTTGTTTTTTTTTATATCTTTTAACAATAGGACGAACACAATTTTCTATTTCTTTCTTTAATATAATTTCTTTAATTTCTTTCTTTAATATAATTTTCAGAGTGCTGGATGAACCTGTTTGTACCTTTTGGATTTTGTAGTTTTTATTTGTACCATTTTGGGATACATGCAACACATGTTAGGGGATATAAAATGACAAAAAAAAACGTAATTTTGGCATTTGTAATTTTTTTCTTCTACAGTGTTCATCATACATTGGACTTTTACAGATGCAGTGATACAAAACTATGTGTAACTTTTATTTGTAAAATTGCATATGGGGGTGATTTGAACTTTTAAAATTTTTTATATAAACTTTTTTTAACATTAGCAAGTTAACATTTAGGGCGACATGTATGAAATGTGGCATATTATAAACGCCAAATTTCATGCGCCTAACATTAGTCTAGAATGCACCTGATTTATAAACCCACTAAAACAGCGAGTCAAAAAATTCGGGCATTCTAGTGCCTAGGCGCACTTCCAACTGTAATGTCCCTAAAAATTTCCGTAGCAAAGCCATAAATATTAGCTTCAAAAGGGTTCTAGTGCCCACGCCCCGAGATTGGCGCATTACAAAGCCCCGTGTGTTTTAAATGCACCAGAGTTGCGGGGGGGAGTTTTAAAAATGTATGAACGGGCTGCGACTGTTTGGCTAAAAAGGGCCAATATCGGCGAGCTCCTTCAAATGTCGCCCGTACTCTGCCTGGGGTACTTGACCACTAAGTGGCTCAATCCTCTATACACCCTTCAGTATTGCAGAACAATGGAGAAAGATGTACCAAGATGGCAGTTCTACTAAATTCCAGGAGTGATAGAACTCTTATCTTGGCAGCTATGGAAGCATTCACTAGGCCTCTAGCTGCTATGGTAACCGATCACAGCACTGTTTCTCATTCATTTAGATGCAGATTTGGCTGCGCTTACCGTGGCGTATAAATAGTTTAAAAAGCAGGTATCGGAACCAGCTCCATTCCTTGCTGTTGGAGGCGGTTTCAAAAAAAATTTAGCAGCTGGTACCTCCCCCCAAGGGGCTGTTTATATAAAACCCGCTATAAAAGATTTACCACAATAGGATGTACCAGTATGTCCATTACTGGTAAGGGGTTAAGGCATACATAGAAAACAAAAAATATTTTATCCAGGATCTGTGATTTCTAATTCACTGCACACCTTTACAAATCCCCTTTTCTAAAATTAACTTTTATTTTTAAACTTGATTAAACATTTTTTGGGATATATAAATGGGTGCTTTTCCCATTCCTTAGGTGATCTTTCCCTAGCTTGCTCAGCCCTTTTTGTTTCAAAATCATCAGGGGAAGCTCCCAAAGGGTCCCCGACTTTAAAAGACGGGTCCCTACTGCCCCCTCTTTTATCTTTAAATTTAATTATTACCAAATAAGTCTCCATATAAAAATTTGCCATTTTTTTCTGATAAGGTTGTCTATACCAAATGGGAAATGAGAATATTCAATAGGGCCAGTAGTGCCCTTTTTTGTGTATGTTTTAAAAAACATTACCCCATCACTAGTGAGCTAGACAAACAAGAGGAAAAAAAAACAGGGTAAACCTGAAAAAATCCACCCAAAGATAGATAAATAAAAATAGACAATCATTTATATAATGGTATTAAATTTTTTAAATTAACCATATTTGCGATGGCTGCCTGATTATGCAGGTGCTATGGGTATGTGCTGGCTAAAAAATGCTAGCTCACCTGGGCACCCCTCCCCACCTTTGCTTTAAAACCTCCAATTCAAACTGGCATGCTAAAAGGGTTCCTACGTGATCACATGACCTTAACCTTCAAACTGAATTTGCTAAAAAGGCCCACGGGCGTCACATGCCCTTTTAACCTTTAAAAACGAGCGTGCTCAAAGGTCCTATGCCATCACATACCTTAACATTTTGCCGTGCTTATGAAAAGGGTCCTCGAGCACATTACAAAGTGTATTTTTGATGCCATGGTAACAGTCTACTCATAGGGAAAGCGATTCAGTAGTTTCCTCTTCCCTTATTATTTAACTGGCTCTATTAACTGCGCTATCCATATTTCCAAATCGGTCCCTAATTTTTTAAGGGGAATCCTTTCACTATCCCATAGCTTTAACTTTGTGCCACAAATAATTATGTATATACACATATTTGTTTTTGTAAATTTGGGTAACACAGTTACTTTGTTTAGCTGAAATAATTTTCCGTCAACACAAATGATTAATATTTGCCAGCACTCCCCTGATGCCTCCTGCTTTTTTTTTAGATAAAATATATAGTGAACAAAATTTCAAAGAAAATATAAAAGTTTTTCCTCCATGGGTTAAATGACCATCATTCGATTTGAACAACCCTTTTAGTAATTGAAAAATAGAACCTGTTCCGCCCTCTAACCCTCTATATAAACATCCAAATACGTAATTTTATTCAACCCCCTGGTTGTAAGGATTTCAAACGGGATGTCCATTGGGTTTCTTTTTGGAGGAGCTCTGTTTATATCCCCCTTTCTAATGACATATTGATTTTTTCTATCATTGGAACCAGTTCCGATGAAAATTTTCCTTTTTGTTCCTGACACATTGTTTGGATTTGGGGTGTCCGTCTATCTAATATCTCCCAAATTTCTGGCTGTCTGGGGGTCTTTTCCACATATTGTTTTTTCCCCACCACAATTTCCTAATAAAACTACCCCCTCTGTCCGGGGGAATTAAAAATTCACGAATGGTTTTTGATCTTGCCCGTCACATTGCTTTAAATTCCTTAATTTTTATTATGTTTACAAAACTGCATCTTCCGCATCTAACATGCCGAGGGGTTTCCTTTTTTAACCAAGGCCCTTCGAGTTTGGAGGTACAAAATGATGTGGGGGTTTAAACATTTTTTGGATCTTCCTGCTAAGGGGGACCTGGGTTTCCCGATGATAAATGGTCCCTTAGGTTCCATCTAATTTTAGAATCCCCCAAATTTTTACGTAAAATCTATGACTTCATTGTTACGGTCATCAAATTTCCCATTATCCTTAACTTTTGTTTCTTCTTTTTTTTTCCCTTTAGATTTAATAACATTTCTGTTTTTGATAGTGCAATTTTTTAAAAAGGCAGAAATTTAAAATGTAGAGGGGGTACCCCTTTCCAGAATCTGTAGCGCAAATCCCTGCTTGTCTGTGGAGTCTTCCCCCCTTTAAAATTTCTACGGATTCTTAAATATTGACCCTTTGGCATCCCTTTTTTTTTGATTTATGGGTGGTAATTCCCATCTGAGAAGATTATTTTGGTTGCTGTCTTTTTCCTATGGGTACAGGTTTGTAGGAAGCCCATAATTTCTTTAAATATTTTTAAATTCAAGAATGCCATTTTTATATGTAAATTGAGACCTATATGATTAGTTTTCAGTGCCTCCTAAATTCCTTGAATGACCCTTGCGCCCTGCCACAGCACAAAAACGTATCGGAATCCTCCCCCAAAAACAAGTATTTTTGGGGTATTTTCCATTTCCTCTCCGAACTCAGGGCCCCCCCCCCCCACCCAAACAATTTGCATACGGGGAGCACAAAGGGTCCCCATCGCAGTGCCCGAGCTGGTGGGAGACCCTGGGTCCGAAGAGGAATAGTTTAAGGGGTTTAAAATAAATTTCCAATAGTTCAATACCCTTCATTGTATTTTTCATATTGTCTCCTCTCATTCTGAGGGAAAAATTTTTGCTGGGAGGCCCCAGTGGTGCGGGAAAAGCTATACATGCCTCCACACCACTGATTCCAACCACGCACCTTTCTACATTATCCCTCCAATTTAGTAAGGAGGCTGCGTACTCTCAGTATGGGGAGGCTCCAACGAACTCTTTCAGTATTCTGTCTATAAAAACCTTTTTTTGTTTCGGGAATCTATTCCCCACACTATGGGGGCCCCTTTTAGGGGGCTCATCCTTTTTGGGTTTTTTTTCACTGAATAAAAAGGTCCATTTTTTGGAAATTTTTTGGTAAAAGGAAATGAGTTCTTCTTTCGAGAGGGGTACCCCCGTCCCCCCCCCCTTATGATAAGGTTTCAAATGCTCTGAATCTTTTTGTTGGGGTCGCCCCCCAAAATAGTTATCCTGTTCTTTTCTAAAAAGGCGATGACACATATATGTTTTTGAGGGTCCATTATGACCACATTCCCCCCCCTTTTTGAGGGGTTTTATCACCAATTCTGGATCCAATTCAAGCGAATTAGGGGCACTTTATTTTTTCTGAGGTGAGATTTGACTGTGTCTATAATATGATTTATGTCTAGACGTGATTCAAACCCCTTTGTAACCATTTTAAGGAAAATATTATTTCGGTGTTTCTTGGGGGTGGTGGGGAAACCCAGTAAATTTTTTTTTTTAAATTATTGGGGTCCCCACATTCCCCCTATTATCGTTCTCCTTCCTCCAAAATTCGGTAAAGAGTCCTAATCCCGATAAATCTTTTGTTGTTATTCCTAATGTGCACAGGTCTGCCTACATGATTCCTAAAAAATTTGAACCATTTATTTTACGTATAAACAGATGTAGGTTCTTTACCCAATTAAGCTCATTAAATTTCGTTGTTGGTACAAACGATAAACCCTTTGAGAGGATGTTCAATTGTTCCTCCGTCAGGGGCTTACTCGAAAAATTAATCACTTGGTTTTGTGTGAGTGGGGAGGATGAGCTAGACTATTTATAGCCACCACATACTCCAGTATGCACCTGCATATATCAGAGCAGCCATCGCAAATATGGATATCATCTTACAACTATGAATACCATCCAACAAGAGATACAACTATACTGGATCCCCTGAGGAACCCCTCGGTATGATAGGAGGGGGGAAACGCGTTGGGGGCAGACGTTTAAGGCCGTATAAAGGATTGTCTACCTTTTATGTTTATCTATCTTAGGGGTAGACCCTTAGGGTCATATAAATGATTGTCTATTTTATATTTATCTATCTTAGAGGTGGATTTTTTCAGGTTTTATCCATGTATTTTTATCCTCTATGTTTGTCTAGCTCACTAGTTATGGAGTAATGTTGTATAAAGACATACACACATAAAGAGTCATTATAGGACCCTATTGTATATATTGTACATTTCTCCATATGGTATAGACAACCTTATCAGAAAGAGTGGCAATTATATATGGAGACTTATCTTGGTAAATAATTAAATTTAAAGATATAAGAGAGGGACAGTAGGGACAGTCGTTTAAAGTCGGGCCGACCCTTTCGGGACGCTTCCCTGACTGATTGACTGAATAAGAGGGCTGAGCAAGCATAGGGAAAGATCATCCTAAGCGAATGGAATAGCTACCAGTGAGTATATCCCAACAAATGTTTAATCAAGTTTAAAAATAAAAGTTAGATTTTAGAAAAGGGGTCTTGTAAAGGTAAGGGGTTAAGGCAGTCTATGGTGTTTTTCTTTTTATAGATGTCATTGTTTTTCTTTCAGCGGAAAAAAAATTCATGTTTAAGTCTGTGTTGGTTATTTATGCATTTTACACGTTACTTGAAGAGGATCCATTAAATTATAATATTTACAGATCACATGATTTATGATGGGAAATGCACAACACAAAAAGCACATATTATATATATATATTACAATGCACAAAGCATAAAACATTTTTTAACAGTTTTTTTTTTAGCTGAGAAACCCTATACAAAGGTGTGTATCAAGAAAGCCTGAAGTAAAAAAGGTAAATACTGATATTAGTCTTTTCATCCCTGCAAAAACGACATATGCGTCCAACCTAGTGCATCCTCTAGCTCGGGATTTGTTGGTCAGGCTGACCCATGTTATTAAACCATTTTTTTCCAACTGATTTTTCAATTAGAGCTGTACAATTGTAAGGATTAGATATTCATAAAAAACATTTGCAACTAACAGAAACCCATGACTTTCTCTTCAATTGGGCTGGCATGGGGATTTTTATTGCATGCTATAGTTTTTAAAATATCTATAGATCTTAACATTTTTCCATTTTGTAGGTAAGCAGCCCATTAAGAAAAATCCATTTAAGAGTGAAAATGTTATGATATACTGGAAATGCCATATAACCATCAAAAAGAGATAGGATATCCTGTGTCAGCATATGTAGTATTAATAACATATTCCTATGCCCATGAATTCTTTTGTGAAGACGAAGAGTAAAAAAAATTATGATGTTATAAAATATAAATGTAGATTGAACCAGCTCTCACACTGTGCTATGCACATGTTCCAATCTACTTATGCCTTGGTGTTATGTTAACCGAATTAAGTGAAATGGAATCTTTCCAGATGATGGTACCTTTTATTGGACCAACATAAAAATGATTAGAAAGCCGTAAAATTAAATGTCAGTTTCCAACATTCATTTAATTAAGCTATAGCACAATTAGATTATAGCAATCACTAGGTATAATTTTTATTTTGGCGCATTAAATGATATCTTAACCTGTAGGAAACCGATTAAAAGCATTATTAGTCATAATTATTTATTTTTTTGATAGATTCATGCAGATAGTGAAATAAATCTTATAACTAGTTTGATACAGCAAATTCAGCATTGAATGGCTAGCACTACTATCTTGCTACACTGAGGACATAAATTCAGCTTCAGCCAACAGCATCTGTCTGCATTGGGTTTGAATGTTTTCCCTTTGTTTGCATAGTTTCAGACAATCTGGTTTCTGTTCACATTCAAAAAACATACCTATAGGTGTCTGTATATGTGGGTGGGTGTCTGTCTGTGTGTGTCCAGGTCGGGGATAATGGATAGGCAGAGTTAGTTGACTACCTGGGGTGCTTACCTCTGTCTGTCTGGGAGTAGGTGCAAGGATATATGAAGTGAGTTCCGGAGCTGAAGCTGTTACAGCTAGCACCTGCCTTCAGCCACTGGGACTAGAGATGACTTTGTTCTCGGCCATTTAACTACTTAGATGCTGCAGTCAATGTTACCGCTGCATCTAGGAGGATGTCCAGGAAGCGGATGCTACCTTTCTATCTCCAATCAGTTTTGCTATGATGCAATCATCAATGGCAACGTAGGCCCTGTGCATGCTATCTTACTGTCAACGTTACACTCAGTCAGATGTAGGGGGTAATTAGAGAGCTGTAATTAATACATTAATACTGCTGAGTAGTGTACTAGTGATCAAGCCCCCTAGTGGTCAAGTATCCTTGGGGAATAAAATTATAAAAAAAAAAAAAAAAACAAAACTTTTAAAAATATTACAAAAACAAGTCCAAAACATTTTTTCCTATTGTCCAAATAAAAACATAATTGGTCTCATCATATCTTTTAAAGTACGATCTATTGACCCTTTGCGGCATCTAAATGAATGAGGAATGGTGCTGTGGATCATTCTTCCCTCCGATTCCCCCTTCTCCTCCCCGCATGACAAGATCGCAAGGTGCCAATCGGTTACCATTATTTATATAATATAGAAGAATCTACAAGAGATCAAGCAAACTAGTAGTTAAGAATTTTAAGGGGGACTAATTTCACAAGTATACAAAAAATAAAAAATTTAAGTAAGAAAATTAATAGAAAAAATATTGAACTTTAAATGACTCCCTTTTGCCATTTTGCTAAATTTTACAAATATAGTTACAAAAAATTTACATTGTCGCATCCATAAAAGTCCGATCTATTAAAATATAATATAACTTATCTTGTATGCTGAACACTTTAAAAGAAAAAAAAAATTCCAGATTCTAAAATTGAGGGATTTTTTTGGTCACACCTCCAAAAAAAAGGAATAAAAAGGTACTAAAAAGTCAAACAAATCCCAGAATTGTACCAATAGACACTACGCATTAGCCCGCAAAAAAATTATTGATTGCAGAAGTATTAAAACATAACATTAACCGCACATATTTGATATCACTGGAATCGAACCTGCAGAACACCATAAAAACAAAACCCCTCGCAAAAGTTTTTTTTTCCGCATTTCACCCGACTTAGTATTTTTTTTTCTGGTTTCCTAGTACAGTCAATGGTAAACGCAATAGCACCATTAAAAAGTATATCTTGTCCCACAAAAAAAGCCCTCATATGTCTGTACAGATGGGGAACAAAAGAAAGTCATGGCTTTTGGAAGGTGAGGAGAGAAATAAATATGGTCAGCTGTCAGGAAGACATTAGAATATAACCCTATTTATCCCATATGGTGAATGCCATTGAAAAAATACCCAGCTCCAAAACTGTTTTTCTTTGGTAGCTTTGCCTCCCCAAAGATTAGAATAAAAAGCGATCAAAAACTCTCAGGTTTCAAAAAAAATGGTGCCAATGAAAACAACACTTCAGTATGCAAAAAGCAAACCTTCACACAGGCTGGTAGACAGAAAAGTAAAAAAGTTGTTTGTCTCAGAAAATGGCAAAGTGAAGAAAATAAAATAAAACAAAATAAAAAAAAAACATCTGAAGAAAAAGATAAAATCATTTATACTGTACCTCCAAAAAACGAAAGTGCAGTTGTGTTTTTTCTTTCTATTCCACCTAACTAGGGAGGACACAGCTTTTGAATTGTGATTCAGCCAGAAAAATAATTAAAAAACTAATGAAACCTGCCTGGACAAAAATAAAGGTACCCCAAAAAACCCAGAAAAATGATTTGACCATAGGGACATGGTAAACTCAGGTGTGTCATGTATTTAATATCACATGCAATGCAATACACCCCGAAGGGAAAGCGGCGCAGGAAACTCGATATTGAGGGCCAATAGTTGCCATTCACCTAAAACCATAGCGGCTATACCATATGGTGAATATATCAGGGCAAAACGTACCTGCACTTTGGAGACTGACTATTTAAGAGCAGAAAAAGAAATAGACCGAAGATTGTCTCAAAGGGGCTATAGTAACACCAGCCTAAACACAGCAAAAAACAAAATCAAGACAAGATCACAATTACAACTGCTAAATCATGACAATACTAAATCACATGGAACAAACAGAACTATACAACATAAACTTATATTCTCGACAGGGTACAGTAGAAATTTTAAAGAAATTAAATCTATCTTTTACAAAAACGTAAATATTTTACGACAGGACCCTATTCTAAGCAAAATATTAGATAATGGAGTTATGTGTGTACCTAAGCGAGGTAAAACAATAGGAGATACAATTTCCCCCAGTGCATTACCAATTGAGAATACATATAAGACATGGCTTTCTCTTAAAGGCTATTTTGCATGTGGTGGAATACGTTGTAATATGTGTAAATTGTGTAAAAAAACAAAGTCATTTAGTGACATCAATGGAGAAAAAAATTACACTATTCAACAGTTCCTAAACTGCGATAGCCACCATGTAATATATGTTATCGAATGTACAGCATGTAATATGAAATATGTGGGCAGTACTGTACGTAAATTAAAAATTAGAATTAGTGAACACCTTAGTAGCATCAAAAAATCTATAGGCCAAGTCTCAGGAGCCGCAAAACACTTTATTCAAAATCACCATGGAGACGTAACAAATTTTAAATTCTATGCAATTGAAGCCATAGAGAAACCCTACCGGGGAGGCAATTGGATAGGTAAATTAAGACAAAGAGAAGCTTTTTGGATCTTGAAGCTAAATACTAGAACACCACACGGATTAAACCATAGAAGTGATCTATTTTTGATACATTGATATGTTTATTTAGATTGTATGCACTGGTTTGCCGTGTATTTGTATAAAATACCTATCCGGGGGATATGACGTCAGGATAGCGTCATAATTGATGAAAATAGCTGATTGGTTTTAACATGTTTTTAAACAATGCATGTATCACTGTTTCACTAGCCGTGAACAAGGGCTATTGTAGCCTGAAACGCGTCGGCTGTTATCAGCCTTTCTCCTGTCGTAGTGTTACCGCTGCTGTAAAAGTTTTATGAAATAAAGTCTACTCATTCACCAGTGCAGAAGTGCCGGACTTTGGGAGTTTTTCGCCGAGCCAGCCGCTCAGCTGAGCGAGTGCAGGTGATTACACCGGACGTGAGCGTATTTAATATCACAGGCGTCTTTAAACTTGTAAACAGGTAAAACAAGCTGTTGAGAACAGCACCAATCCAATCCAGTATCCAGGGAATGCACCAGACGTTACAAGGACAAGTCAATGGCAAATTTTAAATTTAATCAAAATTATTTGAAAAATGCAAGGTTTCAGCTATAGAATGCTTCAAAAAAGCTATTCTATAACAGAAATATGGCATTTTTCTGGAAAATAAAATAAAGAATAATGGACATGTTGTTGTTCATATTATGTTTGCATAAACTTGTAATCAGTCAGTCTGCCTATTTAAAAGGTGAAAATTATTCATTGTGCTGTTTAGTAGCATGGTGTATACCATGCTCGACAAGGACCAAAGGAAAATACAGAGAGAGCTGCTCAGTGGATTAGAAAAACAATTATAGACAAACATGTTAAAGGAAAAGGCTATAAGACCATCTCCAAACAGCTTGATTTGTCTTTTGCATATATTATTCAGAAGTATAAGGTCTAAAGGATTGGAACCAACCTCCCTGCATATGGCTACCAAAGGAAAATTGATGACAAATTGAAGAGATAGATAATACAAATGATAATCAAAGAGCTCAGAACAACATCCAAAAAGATTAAAGGTGAACTCCAGTTTCGTACATCAGTGTCAGATTGCAACATTCATCGCTTTCTTTGTCAAAGTGGACTTAATGGAAGATGACCGAGAAGCAAACCAATGCAGAAAGCAAATCTTAAAAAAGCAAGACTGGAATTTGCCAAACAAATATTGACAAGCCACCAAACTTCCGCGAGATGGTCCTTTAGACAGATGAAACAAAACTGTAGCTTTTTGGCAAGTCACATCAGCTCTATGTTCACAAATGCAAAAATTGAGCACACAAAGAAAATAACATTGTATTTAGTGTAAAACATGGAGGAAGTCAAGTTATGTTTTGGGGCTGCTTTTCTGCATCTGGCACAGAATGTCTTGAATCTCTCCAGGATACAATGAAATCTTAAGACTTTCAAGGCATTCTGAAATGAAAGTTACTACCCAGTGTCAGAAAGCTTGGTCTCAGTCACAGGTCATGGGGCCTCCAACAGGACAATAACCCAAAACACATAGCTAAACACATCCAAGAATGGCTCAGGGCAAAGCTTTAAATTATTATGAAGTGACTTCTATCAGCCCTGATTTAAGTCCTATTTAAGATCCGTGGAAGAAGCTGAAACATGCTCTCTGGAAAAAGCACCCTTCAACCCTGAAACAGCTGAAACAATTTGCTCATAAGCACTGGGGCAAAATACCTATGGACAGGTATCTCATTTAGAGTTACAGAAATCATATGTTTTAATGAGTAGAATTTCTGAGTAGAAAGCACTGAAAATCCTAAACTGAAAGTACTATCTACCCCCATACACAGATAGTGATTAACAGTTGGCTCTGTATAGACACTGATACAGGAAAAATTGTTGATTACTGTATGCAGGTGGAGTAAGCAGAACTTCCACTGTGTTTTAGGAAGTCCTATCTGTATTTTTTATGCTTTTTGCAGAAAAATCCTGCTCCAAATCATATAAACATATATACAATAGAATTTAGCGTTTTAAGTTAAATACATGCTTTTGAGTAGTTAAATTGATATTCCCATCTCAAATGTTAATAAATATCAGTGATTGGATAGGTGCAGGTTTCACCACTGAGACCATCACTTATTGGGCAAAGTGCTCTGACCCTCTGTTTACTAATTTACAGTCTGCATAGACTTTAACCCCTTAAGATCTAAGCCTGTTTTGGACTTATGGATAAAACCATTTTTCAAATCTGACGTGTGCCTTTACCTGAGAATAACTTTTTAATGCATTTACCTTACCATGTGATTTTGAGACTGTTTTACTATGACACATTGTACTTTAAGTTGGAAATTAATTTTGGTCAATGCAATCCTTGTTTATTTGTGAAAAATATCAAAATATGAAAATTTGAAAAAAATTAGCCATTTTTAAAACTTAAAAATTTCCACATGTAAGACAGTCATACCAAACAAAATAGCAAATAAAGAACCTCTACCATACTGTACGTCTTCTTTATGTTGACATAATTTTTTAAACAACCTTTTATTTTTTTTTAGGACATTGTTGGGGCTTTTAAATTTAGTAGCAAATTTTAACATATTTAAGAAAATTTGCAACAAGAATTTTTTTTATGGACCAGTCCAGTTCTGACATGGCTTTGAAGGGCCTGTATGTTAGATGTGCCCATATATGACTCCATCTATGACACTGCACCCTTAAGGTATTCAAAACAACACTTACAAAGTTTGTTAACCCTTTAGGTATTTCACAAAAATTAAGGCAAAGAAGAGTTGACAAAATTTCACTTTTTTGCAGATTTTACATTTTTATCCAGTTTTTACTGGAACCCAGTAAATAATAATAGGGAAACACAAACCAATATTGATTCCCCTGATTTTGCCTCTTTTAGTGATATCCCATATGTGGCCTTAGTGTGCTATTTGACTCAATCACAAGCCCCAGGGCAGGAGGAGCAGTTACTGGATTTTGCAGTCTTATTTTCATTAGGATATTTTTTAGGCACCATTACAGGTTTGCGGACACCTTAAGGTGCTAAAACTTAATAAACACCCCTAAAAAGACCTCATTTGGGAATTTACACTCCTTAAAGAATATATCAAGGGAAGTAGAAAGAAGATTGACCCCACAGGTGTTTCACAGATTTTTTTTTTTTTAGCATTAGGTAATGAAAATAACATATTTTATTTTTTTCGAATAAAATTCAGTTTTAGCTGAAAATGTTTCATTTTTATAAGGAATCCTGGAAAAAAGCACCCGAAAATGTATTACACAATTTCTTCCAAGTTTGACAATACCCTATATGAGGATGTAAACTGCTGTTTGGGTGCAAGGAAGGAAGCGTCATTTGGTTTTTGGAACGCAGATTTTGGTGGGTGCCATGTCACATTTGCAAAGTACTAGAACAGGTGACACTTTCAAGAAGTCACCTCATTTTGGATCTAACACCCCCCGGGGATCTCATTTAGGGGTGTATTCTGAATTTGGAGCCCATGGGTGTCTCACAGTTTTTTTTAGGGCCATGAAGATAAAAAAAAGAAAATCAACAGATCCACCATTGTTTTTTGGGGTTCATTTTTAAATTTATCGCTGTGCAGTATACAGTAAACAACAAGATAACTATACAGCTGGTATAATATCAGCTATATCAATTTTATATAGTTTATTTTTTACTACTTGTACACAATAGAAATGCATTTCTGAAAAATTTAGTCATGATAGTCCGACCATAACTTTTTTTTTATTTTTCTGTATATGGAGCTGAGTAAGAGCTTACTCAGCAATCTTGGTAGGGTCTTTTTTTTTATCTGTTACTATCGTCACCATATGGTATAAATGACATGTTAATCCCAGCCAAGAGTCGGTGGGTTTGTCACATACAACCCCTAGATGGCATGGCCCAGAGGCAGGTGAGGGTCTCTCACCTGTCCTCAACCCACCTCTGTCCTGTTCACTTCCCACAGCCAGAGAACTACTATGTGCTGTGGCCTCTGCGCCACTATACAGTGAGGACAAAAATTTTGAGGACAGTGGGCAGCAAAGAGGTGGGAAGAACATCTTCTGCTTCTTGAAAAGCGGGCAATAGTGATAGGAGAGTTGCATATGGGGGGTTAATGGTTTGTGAGTGGTCAGGTTTTGTACAGCGACACCGTTAAAGGTAGCCCGCGGGGACAGGAAAACACTAATCGATGTAGCCGATGGCATTTGGGAGCCGGGTGAAGCAGCACAAGGCTGGGACAAGGTAAGGTGCCCAGTTAAACAAGAGGCATAAAGGGGCCCCCCAAATGTAAAATTCAGCCCACTCCATTCCTCCTTGTGCCCCCTTTTCTCCCTGGGATGAAGTGGCACCCTACGCGGTCGCCTACCCTCGACTACCCATTGTCCCGAAGAAGGAGGCTTTCGACGACAGACAATCTGGGATCTTGGACAGTAGAGAGTTAATGTCTGGGCCCCAGAAAATGTAAATTTGGGGGTTTGTCATCAGCTACTGGTGGTTTTGAAAGCCATGTGTGCTATGAGCTGACCCAGACCAACAGTGTACAAGGGTTCATTATTATCATTGGAGAAGAGAACAGCAGCTTGCGTGTCAGGCAGGGGGCAGCCCATAAGTCGGTAGTGGTGCCCGGGACCCAGCAGGGGTGGCAGCAGTGCGAGGTTGGGAGGCCAAACGGCCACGATTTAGACTTTAAAAGGGGGTCCAGAAAGTAGTGGCACAGGGGCTCACCAGGTCAGCGGGCCGGTAACAGTCCAGTCAGTGCGGAAAGCTTTGGGGTTAAAATCACCTATGGGCAGTGTGCCAGTTTTTATGACAAGACACCAGAGGAGGGTTGAACAATAATATTTTGTAAAATCTGTGGGCAGAAAGTAAAGTGTGACCAGGACCTAACGTTGGCACCACAGCCCTGTATATAAAATCATGCAGTGTCACCATACGTGTTTCAGATGTGGTGGTCCATCCTGTCCCAACAGCTGCAGCACCCAGGGGCAACGCCTTCCATTTCAGGCAGTCAAGGCTTCACCACCCTCTGCCGAAGACAACCCCCTGTCTATTACTTTCATCTAACGGTCCAGATTACTCCTGCTCCTCGGCACTCATGGTGCCCAGTCAGTCTTTTCACCGAGACGATGACAAGAGACAGCAGTATAGCCTTCCCTAAGTGCAGAAGCGGGACCGTGCTGCTGTCCAAGTTGGGGGTATTTGCAGTCCCTCCCTTTTCAATGGTGGGACTCTGCACCATTCAAAGAACTGGCCAGGAAAACTTGGGTATTCACTTCTGCCATTGTAACGACACAGGTAGTTGCTCCTCTGGACCACCGCAAGGGGTTTGTAGCGGCCAACGCCGGGAGCGGCGGTCTAAGTAGGGCCCCGGGTTTTCACCAAGCCCGCCGCAAGGTAGGATGGACTTTCTGCGGCGGGAGTCCTACAGGTCGCTACCCCTGGTGTGACTAGCTTGCGGTGGCAGCCGAGCCACAGCGAGGTACCGAATCGTAAGACGAAACTCGTAGTCAAAGGTCAAGCCAACAGGTCAGGGCAGGTGGCAGAGATTCGAGGTCAGGTAACGTAGCAGAAAGGTCGGGTAAAACGGGCAGACAGGAACTGATGGACAGGGTGAAATTGATGAACAGAAATAAAATATAATTAACGGGGGGAAAATTTTAATTTCAACGGGGAAATTGATGAAGGGGAAATAAAGAAAATTAACGGGGAAATTTATGAAACAGGGGGAAATTGATGAAACAGGAATAAATATATTAACAGGGGGACATTGATGAACAGGAATAAATATATTAACAGTGGGAAATTATTGAACAGGGGGAAATTGATGACCAAGAATAAATATATTAACAGGGGGAAATTGATGAACAGGAATAAATATAGTAACATTGAAATTATTGAACAGGGGAAATTGATGAAAAAGGAATAAATATATAACAGGGGGAAATTGATGAACAGGAATAAATATATTAACGGGGAAATTATTGAACAGGGGAAATTGATGAACAGGAATAAATATATTAACAGGGGGAAATTATTGAACAGAGAAAGACCATTAACGATTTTTGATGATCCAAGTGGACAGGATGATTCCCCTGGGCGAATGAAGTCACACACGGGAGGAAATGCTCAATCAGGTTGTTCAACTCTTAAACCTATCTGCACGACATTCTAAAAAGGGCCGGGAAACTTTGCATGCACTTCAGCCGTTCTTACACCACCAAGCACACCTTCCTTAAGCTGCAGCGGCAGACCAGCCTCCCCCAACATAGGCTGATATGTGACATTTCCAAACATTGGAATTCCAGCCTCCTATGTTGGAATGACTCTATGAACAGAGAAAGGCTATTAATGATTATTGAATGATCCAAGGCGGACAGGAGTACACCCCCGTGTAACTTTAATGTCGGCCAGTGGCAGCTCATGCGTTTGCTCAGGCCCTTTCATGCGGACATGCGTTATTTGTCAGTCGCCAGGACTACGGGATGAATAATGTCATTCCACTGCTTCATGTCGTCACGGACAGTGGTAGTGGATCCACTAGACCACCGCAACCGATGGCAATAGCCATACCAGGGAGCGGGTCTAAGTAGGTCCCGGTCTACACCAGACCCCTCCACAAAGCGGGATGGACTTGTTGCGGTGGGAGACTACCAGTCGCTACACCCCCTGAAAGTGACTTGCTTGTGGTGGCAGCCAAGGTGTAGCGAGGTAACAAAAATACTACCCGGGAAAACCGGGTCCAGGGACAAGTGTAAGGTCAGGACAGCCGACAAGGATCGTGGTCGAGGGACGGAGGCAAGATGTACGGTACATGGATATGACTGACGAGGCTGAAGGAAACTCTTTCTCTATAGGCTCTTGGAGGCGGTTGTGTGAGCAGCCTTTTCCATTACAAATGCAGCTAAAGAATTTCCACAGCTTTCAAAATCTGGACACTTGGATAATAGCAAACTTTTCCTTTATCACCTGATTTTGCTTTTAAGAAAAATTTACGTTTATCAACCTGGTTTCCTTAAACCACTTGAAACTGTGTGGATGTAATTTGTTTCCACCAGTAACAGGGGAGGGCCTCCAGAAGACTTGTGTTTTTATTTTCTGTAAGTTGGGGACATAAAAATTCCACATTCTTCCCTACTGAAGAAGTTCATACAAACCAGTTTTGCAGCAAATTTGCTTTTGCTTTCCTTTTTTTGTTCTGTCCCATTCCATTTTGTACTGAATTCAATCAACAATGGCACAGAAATGCAAAATAAGCACCTAAAACATTCCCTGTAGTTATGGTCTCCTTCAGTTCAAGCTCCATAGGCTGCATTTGAACATAACTGGTTAACATAGAAACTGGATTCAAACCACCCACGTTATTATACTTACATGAGTGATTGATCGTCACTGCTGTCCTCCTCAACGGTCTTGGTATGCGCTTTACGTTGGAACTCGCTCGCCAAAAAACCTCCCATGCCACTCCCACATCAATACTTGCAAAAAAGCAGGGGGTGTCTGCCCTACCTCCCTTTAATTGCCAAGTAGCTGCTGACTGTCCTCAAATTGTTTGTCCCCGCTGTATAGTGGCGCTGCAAACCCAGACCACATACTATTTTCTGGCTGAGGGACCCGAACGGGACAGAGGCGGGGTTTGGGGAAAGGTGAGGGGCCGCTGACCTGTTCCCAAGGCCATGCCAAAACTAAAAGTCGTATCTGACGAACCCACCGCTAGGGTTTTTCAGATGTCATCTGGGAGAAGTTGATGACCTACTCAACCAAACAGAACCCTTGGGGTTTCTGATCAACACACAGCCGCTAAAATGAAAACTGGCATTTTTCTTGGCATCAACCGAGTCCCACCCTGCTGCGACGTCCCCATTCTGTGCTGTGACCTGTGCCTTGCTCCAGGAAAGTTTGTGCCCACTGCCCACTCGCATGTGAAGGGCCTGCCACCTTTCTGTCCTGACATACTGTTTGTTCAAAAAATTTACGACTCTGTTTAATGAAGATTTTTTCTGTATATGATAAATACACACCCTGTATTTGACTCCAAATGAGCCCCCTAACAAGGTTGGGTAAACCCTTGGATATAAATTTGCGCTCCCAAATTGGCAAAGGAAAAATTTATTGTATGTGCCTTTTAAAAAAACTGAATATAAAAGCAGAAACACGCTTAATTAACCTTTGGATATAAAAATTTTGCTACAGGAAAAAATTTCTTCTTTTGGCGTTTTAAAAAACACTGTTTATTTCACTGACTACAATAGCACAAACATGCTTAATTAACCCTTGGATATAAATTTGCGCAAAATAAATGGCAGTCCAAAAATGAAATGGTATGTGGGGTTTTAAAAAACGCTGTTTCTTTAACTGAAATACAACAGCAAAAAAAAGGCTTTGATTAAACTTTTGGATATTTAATGTGCTCCCCAACTGACCCGATAGCATTAAAATGTATATGCAGCTGAATTGGACGCACACGGACCCTTTCAATTCCAATAACCCACAAAATCAAAATTAGAATGTAAGAAAAGCAGTCTCTGAGACAAGCTGTGATACACCCCCAAAAATCGCTGTATAAAAGTAATTTCTTTTGTGTGAGATCTCATCTACAGGAGCTGCAGCAGTTACAGCACGGCAAAGAGAGGAGTGTGAGCTGCCAGCGTCGCGTCTGGACTTATATAGTGCAGTGACGTCACAGAATCCCGCGCTGTCTCTGTTTGGCCCATTCATCTCTGCAGATGTTTATTTGGTCCTCTTTTCTTCCTCCCAACCCTCTTTGCCCCATGAATGACACATTGAGCTTGCAGCCATTTTATCAATTAAAAATACGCTTCGTTCCTGCGAATCACCCCAAACTTCGACTTCGTTCAGAATCGAAGTTTTCCTGAAATTCTAAACGAATTCCACTTCATTAGAATCAATTCGCCCATCTCTGATTACAACGATTCGACCACAAACGGTCTTTTGTCATGCTTGACAAAGACCGTTTGTGCTCGAAACATTTTGATTCATGGAGGAAATAATTACATTTGATTCATCTTAACCCCGGGTGCGCCTTCAATTTAAAATTTTTTGTTGAGATGTATAAGGTCTAACGAAAACCGGCGATACCAAATAAAGTGTTACTTTTTTATCTTTGTGGGGGCAATTGCCGTTTACAATGGGGAAAGGACGGTATGTGTGTTTTACTGTATTTTATTTTATTTATTTTTTTTACACTTTAACTTTTTTATTTTATTTACTCAGCTATTGTTAGATCACTTATATAATACATTGCAGCCAATGTCAGGATGAAGGACAGGTGGCAATGTATTATGCCAATTGCCGTTCATCCTGTCAGGCTCTACATCATGGACAACCTGGAAGCTATTGTGTGCCCCCTAGTTGTCATGACAACCACTGGAAACCCCTCGCCCCTCTGATAGGATTAGCTGTCGCGATCACTATTGACCGTGGCATCTAAGAGGTTAAACGCCCAGAACTAAGTTTTCTCCGCTATGGACCACAACTGCAGAAACTTGGCTGTCATTCACAATAGTAACAAACTTAGTCCTATGTAACAGACTAACATACCCAAATCATGGGCATAGAAAATGATCCCGATGCTGTTAACAATAGAAAATTTGCACAGACATGATCACAAATATTGCAATGTCCAATAGCACAAAGGGAGAAAACAAATATCACCAAATAAAGTCCATGTAGGTGCATTGGTCCCCACACATATAACCAAGTTAACACAGCTTCATTGGGGGTAAAGTGCCTTGGTGAGGTGATTTTAGAGTAGGGTTAGGGAGTTCAAGGGGTAACAGGTGGGTTGAGCTATGGGGAGAGGTGGAGGCCCACAGGGAAGTTAATCTTGGGAGTCCACCCTACAGCTACTATACATTAAAATATTACCTGTCCCTCAGACAAAAATGCATCCATTTTATCACATAACACAGTGTACAAAACAGATCTGACTGTGTAGTACACAATACCAAATGAGTCACATATCTGTCTGTCAATCTGTCTCACACATCAGTCTCACATGTATGTCTGTCTCGCATATTTATCACAGTTTAACATATCATACATAGACACATGGATAAGCAGCTCCATTCATGCCCTCCATCTCCCACCATCCCATATACAATATCAGCCTACATGTGTCCCTTGGTCACACACCTTGCCACTATACAAGTGCCGATATAAGCTACAATATCACCATATAGAAGCCATATAGTTGTCAGACACAAGCTCAGGTTGCATCACATGACAGTGACTACAGCACTGAACCAATATACAGTAGAAGCAAAATAACCCCTTACTTCCGAAACTCACAGGAGAAGTCTTCTCTGATGAGGCGGTTTTTTTTTCACTTTTCTTCAGACCACCATGATGACTTCTCCCAGCCACGACTCGTCCCTGCAGAATTTACACACAAATAACTTAGAATCCTCACTTTTCCAAAACCTCTTTACCTTTTCCCACCTCTGTATGAACTTCCCAGGGTTGGGAGAGCGGGTACAGGCCCTTGTTGGATAAGTTGGTAGGCCCTAAGTAGGTAGGCCAGCCCCAGGCAGGTTGGTGGGTAGGCCCAACTTAGGTAGATAAGTAGGCCCAAAGTAGGTAGGTGTTCCACAGGTGGGTATATAGATAACCCTCAGGTAGATAAGTAGGCCCCAAGTAGTTTGTAGGTGGACCACAGGTAGATAGCCCCACAGGTAGATAAGTAGGATGCAGTTAGGTTGGTGGGCCCCAGTTAGGCAGGTTGTAGGTAGGTGGTCACCAAGTAGGTAGATTGGTAATCCCCTGATAGGTAGGTGATAGAAGGGAACCAATTAGGAAGGCTGTAGGTAGGTGGTGGGCCCCAGTTAGGTAGGCTCTAGGTAGGGAGTGGATCCCAGTTAGGTAGGCTGTAGGAAGGTGGTGGGCCCCAGTTAAGTAGACTGAAGGTAGGTGGTGGGCGCCAGTTAGGTAGGCTGTAGGTATGTGTTGGTGGACCACAGTTAGGTAGGCTGTAGGTAATAGGGATCCAGTTAGGTAGGCTGTAGGTAGTTAGGACCCCATTTAGGTAGGCTGTAGGTAGGTAGGGCCACAAATAAAAAAAACCTCACCTCTCTCCCATTCCCCCAGTGATGACAGCGGGCTCGCTTCTTACTGCGAAGACTGGCGTAGGCGGCACAATGTTGTGACGTAATCACGCCTCGTACATCACCACTAGATGCCGACGCCTGGTAGGCTTAAGGCTTTAGGCCTACCAGGTGGCATAGCAGAGCACAGTGCCAGCCTTTGATTCCTGATTCTCTGAATGCTTGAGACACAGAGACTGGGCATTCTGAGGAAGTATGTAGCGGCCAGGCCCCATGTGACAGTGGTGGTACCTCTGGGGCCCACTGGAACTCGGGCCCACTGTGGGTTTCACCAACTCCCGAGTGGGCCAATTCAAGCCTGAGGTTGCACAACTCCCAATAATCCAAGATCCTGCAGGACAATCCTTTATTCCATCTACTGTCCTAGGCAAGTGAAGGTATGTCGCAGGGTTCCAGGGCACATGCCCGCATCCCCAGTACTAGCTTTTCTTTTTAACTGTTCACGTGTCCTCCGAACATGAAAACAGTTAAATAATATTTGACAACTTCTGGGCAAGCCTCTGCAGCCAACTAATGTCAGCTGCTTTTTATATTACTGGCACTCTGAATACCCCATCATCCACAGCAAGCACTCCTGCTATGGGGATGTCACTCAGCTTTTCCGTGTGCTGAAAAAGGCTTCCCCCACAGCAGGTCATGATAGGAAAGCAGGTTGATGTGAGGAATGGAGTGTGAGCCTGCTTTTCTTGGCTTTTGGATAGCTTATCCAGCCTATTATATTTTAGTTAAGAGTTTCTGTTTTCTTACAGGTTTCCCTTTTGGACTATTTCAGGTTCATCAGACTAAAGCGGACCAGCCTTGGATCCATTTCTTCAATATAATGGTCAACCGGGGCTGGTGGTGGGGAGTGTTTATTTAAACAAATTGTTTTTCCCCCCTTTTTTTCCAATGTTAATAATGAAGGTATCTGACAGATGCCTCTCTATTATTATCGCTGGGGCTTGGTATCATCCAGAGGTGTTTGTTGTCACCCAAGGCTAACACTAACCCCCTCTCACCCCAATACCCAATGCACCAGAGGTACTGGGAAGAGCCAGGTTACTGTAATTTAAGGTGGTATCAGGCTGAAGCTGTTGGTTTTACCTTTGTTGGTTATAAAAGGGGGGAGAGGTCATTTTTTTTCTTTAAGGAAATGATAAAAAGAGAATGCCATTGGGATCCCTCACCCTCCCCTTTTTTCATGATCAGGCATGGTAAAACCAGGAGCTGCAGGCTAATACTATCAGCATGGCAAAGTCCATGTATATTGGTCCCTTTGAACCACAAAAGTACCAGCCTGCATCCTAACACTCTCGTTGACCAATTTATTAAAGAAATAGATCCAATGCTGGTCTGACGTAGTCCAACAAATCCAATGTAGTCAAAATGAGGGAACCTGTAGAAAAATAGAAACAAAACAAAAAAAATTACAGCAGTGAGGGCAGTGGGGGCACCCGTAATACTTATATTTCTGCAGAGTACAACTGGTACCTATTCTTATACGGTCACTCTGTGGCAGGAATATTAGTAGTAGTGGTAGTATAATAATGGTTAATACTCAGAAACAGTATGGTAGAATTATTCAGTCACTATGTGGTGGTTATATGTGGCAACGATGTGGTGGTAATATTTGTATAGCGGTATCATTGTTAATTTTGGTCTTGATCTACTGGCATGTGCAGTAACTGTATAGTGCTAATTTGTTGTTTGATAAGTGATATTATGTGGTCACTGTATTACCGTTATCTAGAGGCCTCATCCATGGAACATTGTCTTTATATCCATTTGTATTTATTTTTGTATATACCATATATTTTATATAAATACATCTTAATAGACATAATTGTGTTTTTTTCCCATTCCACCTTGCTGCAAAGTATGCAGTAATTGGGCATCAGGTTGGGGTCAGGGATTACAATTTTTCAGTAGAGGGCCAAATAAGCCCTACTTTCCTAGGGCACCAAAATGGTTGGTCCTGGCCCTGATTTATGACAAATCCTATTTAAACAGCCTTTTAAAACACATACTGTATTTTTTTACTTGAGAATGTTATGGAATTCTATTCTATATTTTAATCTAAAGTTTTCATTTAATCAATTTTTGCATATTCTTTTTTTCCCTCTTTTTAATAGGGTAGCACTCAATTTTAGCATCATTTTCGAGACCTGTTCTTTTAAGGAAAACACTCACCTTTTCACCATTCAATAGTTTGATTCTACATATAATATTGTGTCACCTTTGAAATACTTTCTCTGCTTATCATGAACCAATTCTGAGTTACATTATGATTTTTTTAAGATTGCAGGATCTCACATGACAGTTATACGGCTGTATCTATACTGCTCACATGATTGACCTTCAAGTCTAACTAAACTGCTGTAAAGATAAAACCATAGAAGGAAGTTGGCACTCACCACTTCTGAATGTCTTCCAATGCACCTGATGCTCCCAGTAGTAATATGAGCAGCTTGCACTCCTTAAACGCCCGGTGTACAGGACTCTCGGCAGGGGTCCAATCCATAAAGAGCAAAGAAACTTGAACACCAGCGGAATTAGTACAAAGCAATGTGCTGCGTTTTATGTAGTCATCCCCAGGGGGTACACTGACGCCAACGCATTTCAGGCTATATAGCCCTTGATCACGGCAAATCAAGGGCTATATAGCCTGAAATTCGTTGGCGTCAGTGTACCCCCTGGGGATGACTAAATAAAACGCAGCACATTGCTTTGTACTAATTCCGCTGGTGTTCAAGTTTCTTTGCTGTAAAGATACCTAGATCCAAAATGATTTAAAGGGAGAAAATAATGTGAAATTAGCAAACACTAAAGAAATGCGTTTACAACTTAATTGGATCTGAACTAAAATTGTAATCACGGTAAAGAGATATATTCAGATATGGAGTTTTGTTGCATTTTTTTTGTATGATAATGATATGGTAAGGAAACCTCCTGTCTTCAGCCAGTAAAAATAAGTCTCTAAGGTGATGACCCAGACTGGGTGTTTCTTATTTTTATTACTGTTAATTTTTTTCTGTAGTAAATAATAATAAATAGTACTTAAATTTAGCAAATATGCATACATTGATAGAACCTAAATCAAATAAGGTATATCCATGCAAAGAATAGCATTAACATATTTACATAAGGGTCTAGATACAAATCACTGGTGATCAGCTCATTATATTCCCTGATGATGAGAAAGATCAAGAATCAGGGAGTAACAAGCAACCCATCACAATAACTTCATTATCATGCACACAGTAGAATTGCTTTGACTGCAGGTATAATTCTTGGGTAAATTAACTGTCTGAGTGTGTTCCTCCTATATTTTCTAAGAAGCAATGGATTAGATAAGCTGACAATAGAACACAAGAGTTTTCTAAAAAGGACATGGAAACACTGCTACAAATGAAAGTTCAGTAACAAAACACGCATCACTATATTAAGCTATCCAAACTAGGAATATGAAGTTTATTTGTATTAACCCTTAATGACACAACTATTTTGGGATTTTAATTTTTCTTTTTTCATTTCCACCTTCCAAGAACCATACCTTTTTTATTTTTTCAATTAACATAACCGTATGATGTTTTTTTTATGTTGGACGTGTTTCATTTTTTAGTGATACCATTTAACTAACAATATAATGTATTGGGAAACCAAAAAAAAAAAACTTTGTGGGGTAGAATTGGAAATAAATGTTTGGCATCAAGGACATGTTATCTTTATTCTGTGTACGATTCTGATGAAAGCTAAATTCTATAGTTTTCACTTTGTTTTGCTACTTTTTTAAAAAAAATATTTTTTATTGATACCAACTTAGGGCGATACGTATGAATCTCACCGCGTCGGAGCACATGTTTTCGCCAGTTTTCTGGCGAAATTTGCGCCTCATGTATGTCGGCGCCGAGGTGCACTCATACATGCGGTGTAAAGTCCACCGCGCCTCGCCAGTGTGTGAGGAGCAGTGCGGGACTGCGCCTAAGATTCACCTCCCGAGGTAGTGCGCTCATACATGCCGGATAAAGTCCGCCGCGCCTCGCCAGTCTGTGAGGCGCAGTGCAGGGACTTAAGCGCAGTGCGGGCCTGCTCCTAATATTCGTCGTCCGAGGAGGTGTGCTCAAACATGCGGGAATAAGTTCACCGCGCCTCGCCAGTGTGTGGGGCGCAGTGCGGGACTTAGGCACAGTGCGGGACTGCGCCAAACATGTATTCCGATTCGAGACAGGCTGGAAAACAGTGAAAAATCATTAAAGATGTCCGTGCGGCATGGAGTATGAATCAAAAAATCGCATTTATTAGGTGTAAAACATTATATGAAAAAGAGCTCAAACCTACTAAAAAAAATACATAAATAAAATCACTTTCAAAAAATCAAGAACGGCGCTACATCGGGAATTTGGATATTGGAAATTGACGGGAAATACACTAATTCAAATTCTTTAAGCTCTTCTCATTGGATGGCAGAAACCAGCCAATCAGAATAGGAGCGACACGGAACCATTAAAACCTATGGAGAAGTATTGACCAATCAAAATCAAAGGCGGGACAGTTCAAAATACAGTAAAAATGCAGAAAAGAGCTGATTGGTTGAGCTAGCGGGGGCTTGGCAATCCTGGTGTCATGATTGTGCCTGAAACACGCCCGTCTTTTGGCTCTGGTCGCCGGCCACGGCCAGTACGACGTAAACCATGGTTTTTGACTTAAGTCTACGTTTTTTATCACTAGTGTGAACTGGGTTTATTCTGTGCTGGGTGCTAATTGATTTCTGGCCAACGCCCGTGGCCAGGAATCTTCCAGCACACTCGTGGTTAATTTTTGTTCCTTCTTGAGTGACAGCCTTCTTCTCCTATCTGGTCTTTTGTTCCTTCTGCCTATTGCCTCAGTTCTACCTTTCATCTGTTCCTATATAAGGTCTCTGCTTTCTTCCTGCCTTGCCTGCTATTTTGGCTCATTGTCCTATAGTTCGCCTGCTCTCTTCTGTTGTTTCTGTGCTCTCCTGACCTTTCGCTTTGGACTCCAGTTATCCTCTGTGTCTCACGTCTCTGTACCTCGCTGCCCGTACTGTTGCCGACTTCGGACCGCCCCCGGTTATTCTCTTTGTCTTTGTCTCACGACTCTGTACCTTGCTGCCCGTATTGTTGCCGACTTTTGACCGCCCAACTACGTTTATTGTTTTGTGTCTGTTTGTCCTGTCTGTGTCGCACCTATATCAGTGCAGCCATCAGTCTTCCGGTTGGGGCTGGCCTATTAAGGAGTCGGGTTCCCCAAAAGGCAGGGACAGAGGCTGGGACCAGTTTTAGGGCCTCACTTGTCTGTGTCTTTGTGTGCGTTCCTGACAGTCCCTGATACCTGGCCAATCAAAATAGGAGTGACAGGGACCCATTATAACCTATGGAGAAGTATTGACCAATCATATTCAAAGGCGGGACAGTTCAAAATAAAGTAAAAAGGCAGAAAAGAGCTGATTGGTTGAAGTAGCGGGGGCTTGGCTATCTCGGCCAATCAGAGCGCAAGCTACTTTCCCCCCATTGTAGTCTATGGCTAGATCGGGGCAATGAAATCTCGGCTCTCAGCGCCGTGCAGCATGGAATATGATTAAAAAAAAACGTTTTTATTAAGTGTAAAATATTATCTGAAAAAGCTTAAACCTTCTATAAACATAAATCAATCAAATCCCTAACAACGCATTTGTCGCCGAGACTGGCGCTACATCAGGAATTGCGATATAGAGAATTGCCGGGAAATACAGTAATTCAAATTCTGTAAGCTCTTCTCATTGGTCGGCAGAAACCAACCAATCAGAATAGGAGCGACAATGAACCATTATAAGCTATGGAGAAGTATGGACCAATCAAATTCAAAGGATGGACAGTTCAAAATACAGTAAAAAGGCAGAAAAGAGCTGATTGGTTGAGCCCAGGCGGCAGATATGAATCCACCAATCAGATGTAGTGCGTCTATTTTGAGTGGAGAAAGTAGGGCGCGATAGAAGGGCGCCCTAAAAGCTATTACTGTCTATGGGAAATATTCTAGTACTGTAATTGGTTGGGGGGAAGAGGGGCTCGTCCTGCTTAGCCAATCAGCGGGTGAGCTACTTATCTCATAGAGTTCTATGGGGAAAAGAAATGCAGAGCGAGTTAAAAGAGGCGCGGTTATTTGGACCAATGGGAGAGCAAGCGATGCTCTTATGGGTTTTCTAATGCAATCTGTAATAAAACTGTACATGGCAGAAATAAAATGATAAGATTAACGAGGTTGTACCGATCTATATATAAAATGACCAATAATCTGGGGGTAACGAAAAAAAAATATTACTTCAATAAATTCATTTTTATTTCTTAATTTTCGTTACACCCATACTATTGATCATTGGCTAACGAAAATAAAGAAATAAAAATGAATTCCTTCCTGACATGACATACATTAAAGAAAATGTTGATGAAATAAACTACACTTCACAAGATTCCTTGTTTTGTGTTCGTGGAGTTAAAGGGATTCTCCACTTTGCACAATTCTTTTTTTTTAGAACGGCCCCCAACAAAAGTCACATTGCATGGTGTAATACTGACTGGTCCTTGAGCTATTAGCTGGTATCTTGGAATCCAAATATGTGGCTAACGAAAAAAAAATATTAATTCCCTAAAATCATGTTTTTTTCTTTATTTTCGATGCACCCATACTATTGATCCTTGGCTAACGAAAATAAAGAAATAAACATGATTTTAGGGAATTAATATTTTTTTTTCGTTAGCACATATTAGGATTCCTTTTATATACACATCGTGACAACTTGTGTAGTGTTATAATGTGATTTCGGCCATATACAGTTTGATTTCAGATTGCATTACAAAACCCATAGGAGCGTCGCTCGCTCTCCCATTGGTCCAAATTACGGCGGCTCTTTGAAATTAGCAATCACAGAGCGCGCTCAGAATTTCTTTTTCCCCATAGAACTCTATGAGAAATGTAGCTCGCACTCTGATTGGCTAAGCTGGACGAGCCCCCGCTGCTTCAACCAACCAGCTCGTTTCTGCCTTTTTACTGTATTTTGAACTGTCCCGCCTTTGAATATGATTGGTCCATTTTTCTCCATAGGCTAGAATGGGGCTTTGTCGCTCCTATTCTGATTGGTCAATTCTCCTCCATAGGATAGAATGGGACATTGTCGCTCCTATTCTGATTGGCTGGTTTATGCCGACCAATGATAATAGCTTAAACAATTTGAATTACTGTATTTCCCGGCAATTCTCTCTATGGCATTCCCTATGTAGCGCCGGTCTCGGCGACAAACGCGTTGTTCGGGTTTTTAACTGCTTTATTTTTATACAATTGTTCTGCTCTTTATCTGATCATGTATTACACTTAATAAAAATATTTATTTTTTTTTATTAATACTTCATGCCGACTTCCGGTTCCGGCGCGTGCATGGCGGGTAGCAGGCACTGAGAGCTCCGGCCCTGCTCCGTCTTCTAATGGGCATCCCCGCCGCATAACAGCAGCTAGAACAGCACTTTTCAGTGCCACATCATCAGGGCGCATCCCGGCACGTAGCTAGGAGCGCCTAACACACCGGGGGCCCGCGTGTTGCTAAACACCCGGAGTAACCGGGACGCCGATCCTGCCCATCAAGATGGCGCCGGATCCTCCGCGCTCCAAGAGGAGCGGGCGCGGCCAGCACCCAGCGCCAGAAGTGGATGCAGCTGAGGGGGACACAGGATCAGACTGTGAAAGCTGCAGTTCAGAGGTAATCACAAACCCTAGTACAGAGCAGCAAGTCAGCGTTGAGATTAATTCAGCAGCACTGCAGGACAAAGCCACAGCAGCACAGAGGACAAAGGTGCCTGAAGGTGATCTAGAGGAGTCTATCCCCGGCCTAAACATCTCCTGCAAAACCATGGCAGTCGCAGTAGCTAAATTGCTTGCCCCAGATATACTAGCCTCCTTCGAGGCCACCATCTCGGCTTCAGTTAAAGCAGCAGTGACCTCTGCAGTTTCATCATTACATGTTGAACTGAAGAACCACACAGGCCGTATAGTGGAGGCAGAGGAGAGAATAGCTGTGGTGGAGGATGACATCCTAAGTGCAAGGAACACCATGGAGAGATTACTCAAAAGAACCTGCTATCTACAAGAGAAAGTGGACGATCTGGAAAATCGTTCACGTAGGAACAATCTGAGAATCATAGGGTTAAGCGAATCGATCCAGCAGAAAACCTTGCACGATATCTGTTCAAAACATATCCCGCAAGCCCTGGGTCTCAAGGGGCCCCTGAAGGTAGAACGTGCACACAGAATTGGGCCCCCAAGAACTGCTCCCCAGGAAGACCCGAGACAAAGACCCAGACCGGTTATAGTGAGGTATCTGGACTATGCTGAAAAGGCCCAGCTCTTGCAAGCATACCGCTCCCTCAGGTCACCTCTACTATATCATGGAGATAAACTCCTATTATTCGCGGATTACTCCATTGAAGTGGCTAAGAAAAGGAAATCTTTCTCTAACATCTGCACCGCTCTGGTTAAGAAGCAGATCCGATTCAACCTAAAGTTCCCGGCCATCTTAAAGATTTTTCCAGAACAAGGAACGCCGATCACATGCCATACGGTGAAAGATGCGGAAGACTGCCTGACCAATTTACTCCAAAAGAGGGGACGTCTGGAGCAGCCGGAAGAGAAGCGTTCAGAAAATGAGGGGAGGCCTCGGCGTCAAGCCAGCAAGAACAAAACAGCTCAAGAACAAGAGGAACCCCGACTACAACAAGGACAATTCCGGACTCCGAGAAAGCGCTGAACTGATCAGGTTCCCGGTCTTTGGACCGGTTTTCTTATTTCAAAAGTGAAAATTCCTCCTTGATAGCCATCCCCCGCAGTTTTACTGCGGAGGGTATAGTTACTTGGCTGACAGAGAGGAATAACACCCTTGTCAATGCTTATGTGGTTTGACTGTTTTCTTGAAGATATATATGAGTCAAGTTTAAGGGCAGGTTTGAGCACAATGTTGTCTTAAGTGTAAGACGGGAGGGAACGGGGTTCTATATAGTGGTTATCCTTAAAAGGTTAGGAGGAAGGTACTTCTCGCCTCCACTTTGATGCACGAAAAAAGAGAAGTCAATAAGATAAAGAAAGGAGTAGAGAGGTGGAAAAGGAGGCTGCTGTTTAGCTATTTTGGGTGTTGAGGGGGGGGGGAGGGAGGGGCTTATACCACACTACTGGGAGTGTAAGTGTCGCTGCGCTTGGAATTAAGTAGTGCAAACATACGATTGGTTACATGGAACATAAAGGGCCTGCGTTCCCCACACAAGAGAACGATGATGCTAAGGCATCTCAAAAAGCTGAAGCCAGATGTACACTCACCGGCCACTTTATTAGGTACACCTGTCCAACTGCTCGTTAACACTTAATTTCTAATCAGCCAATCACATGGCGGCAACTCAGTGCTTTTAGGCATGTAGACATGGTCAAGACAATCTCCTGCAGTTCAAACCGAGCATCAGTATGGGGAAGAAAGGTGATTTGAGTGCCTTTGAACGTGGCATGGTTGCTGGTGCCAGAAGGGATGGTCTCAGTATTTCAGAAACTGCTGATCTCCTGGGATTTTCACGCACAACCATCTCTAGGGTTTACAGAGAATGGTCCGAAAAAGAAAAAACATCCAGTGAGCGGCAGTCCTGTGGGCGGAAATGCCTTGTTGATGCCAGAGGTCAAAGGAGAATGGGCAGACTGGTTCGAGCTGATAGAAAGGCAACAGTGACTCAAATAGCCACCCGTTACAACCAAGGTATGCAGAAGAGCATCTCTGAACGCACAGTACGCAAACTTTGAGGCAGATGGGCTACAGCAGCAGAAGACCACACCGGGTGCCACTCCTTTCAGCTAAGAACAGGAAACATGAGGCTCCAATTTGCCCAAGCTCATCGAAATTGGACAGTAGAAGATTGGAAAAACGTTGCCTGGTCTGATGAGTCTCGATTTCTGCTGCGACATTCAGATGGTAGGGTCAGAATTTGGCGTCAACAACATGAAAGCATGGATCCATCCTGCCTTGTATCAACGGTTCAGGCTGGTGGTGGTGGTGTCATGGTGTGGGGAATATTTTCTTGGCACTCTTTGGGCCCCTTGATACCAATTGAGCATCGTTGCAACACCTTGTGGAATCTATGCCACGAAGATTTGAGGCAGTTCTGAAGGCAAAAGGGGGTCCAACCCGTTACTAGCATGGTGTGCCTAATAAAGTGGCCGGTGAGTGTAGTTATGCTACAAGAGTCTCATCTCATGGAGAACGACCTCTTTCGTCTCAAAAAGCTCTGGGTTGGAGAGGTATTAGGGTCACCCTCGGTGCAGGGGAAGGCAGGGGTGATCATGCTATTCAACAAAAACACACCATGCAAAATCATTGAACAGGAGAAGGACAATGCTGGACGATTGTTAAAAGTTAAACTAGAAACTCCAGCTGGGAACCTCACCCTCTTCAATGTTTACGCCCCAAACACGCAAGATAAACTCTTCTTCCACCAGGTAGGGACCTCCATAATGAAAGAGAGCGGTAATAATATACTAGTCGGGGGTGATTTCAACTGCGTCATGAATGATTTAGAGGATAGAAAGCGTACAAACAAAATCCAGGGGATGGGGGGATCCAGACAGAGTCTCTTGAGTTCACTCTGTGACACAGCAGGGTTGACGGATGCATGGAGACACTTCAATCCGGAGGAAAGACAATACACCCACTTCTCCAATGCGCATTTGTCTTGGTCCCGTTTGGACTACTTCCTAGCAAGCACCTCTATGCTGGGAAGGATAGACTCCGTTGAGATAGGGGATCTAGTAATTTCCGACCACTCCCCGGTGCTGATTAATCTTAAGGACCTTCACCCCAAAGGCACAGACATACTGTGGCGATTCCCGGGAACTCTCATGGCAGATGATCACTTTAAAGAATCCTTAAAAAGATGGTGGAGAGAATATGCTCAGGATAATCATACTCACACAGGGTCTCCTGCGCTTTTCTGGGACACAGGGAAGGCGGTAATGAGGGGGAAAATAATGTCCTACATGACGGCTAAGAAAAAGGCTGCAAAAGGGAATTTTGACAAGGCAACAACTCAGCTTAGACAGTCCTATACCGCATACTTAGGCAGTCGAGCGAAGAAAACAAACTACGCTGGGTCTCAGCTAAGGAACAATTCGAATTTCAGCAGAAAAACCTTGAGACGTTCCTGGGAGACAAAATGAGGGCTTCCCTGTTTCGCTTTGGCAATAAATCGGGCCGTCTGTTAGCCAATCTGGTCAAAAACAGTAGGGGTCCGAGGGGCATCCTATGTCTAAAGGACGACAAGGGCTCTGTTGCCAAAGATCCAAGGGAAATCAATACCATCCTAGCCAAATACTATGAGAATTTGTACTCGCAACTTTCATATGACAACTCAAAAGGGGCCGAATTCCTTAGAAATATACGTCTAAATGCTATCTCGATAGAAGAAAGGGGTAAATTAAATGAGCCTATCAGTGAGGAGGAAATAGCTGAAGTTATCAGAAGTTTACCACCAGCCAAGGCCCCAGGCCCAGATGGCCTCACAGGGGACTTCTACAGGATATTGAGGGACGAGATCACACCCACTCTGCTAAGTGTAGCCGAAGACATCATACAGCGACAGGTCATGTTGCCATCGGGCGATACAGCATATATATCAGTCATATATAAAAAAGGCAAGGATCCCCTGCAGCCGGAATCATACAGGCCAATTTCATTAATTAATCAGGATGTCAAAATAATATCAAAAGTGATGGCCAATAGGCTGTCGAATCTGATGCCCAAACTAATAGGTATGCATCAATTAGGGTTCATAAAAGGTAGATCAGCGGTTAAGAACATCAGGGCAGTCTTCGCAGTACAGGATGCGGTTGAGAGGGGAGGCCAGAGTGGGTTGTCGCAGGCCTTACTAGGGATTGACGCGGAGAAGGCCTTCGACAACGTAAACTGGCACTGGTTGAATCTAGTATTGGATAAGATGGGCTTCTCGGGGAATTTCAGAAATTACTTAGCGGCCATGTACAGAACACCCCAGGCGCGAATCCATACCCAAGACTTTGTATCAAAGAACATCCAGCTCGAAAAGGGTACGAGGCAGGGTTGCCCCCTATCGCCCATGCTGTTCAACATAGCGTTGGAAACATTGGCTATCCACCTACTGGATTCAGACGTATTCAGGGGCATCAGAGTGGGGTCCAGAGGGTCAAAATGACCTGTTTTGCAGATGACCTGCTCCTCTTCCTGGAGGATCGGATACAACACCTGGGATATTTCTGGATATTTGGCCAAGTTTGGGGAGTTTTCGGGATTTTCCAGAAATAAATAAACCTAAATGGGCATTATTGCCACTGGGCCCAGCGTGAAAATTTCCTGATAGAAGGATTGGGAGTTCGAGGTGGGTCAATACCCTAAACCAATCTTGGCATAGAATGGACCTAAGGGTGGAATGTTCATACCAGTTGAACTATCCTCCCCTGCTGGCAAGATTAGTGGCTGAACTATGAGAATGGAGAACCTGCCCCTGTCCATCATGGGAAGGTTCAGCTGATTAAAATGGTTGTTATTCGCACGACTACTGTACCCTTACGGGAACATCCCGCTATTTGTTACGTCCTAACGGATGTGAATCGGCTGCGAAATGCCTTTGCAAAATTTATATGGAGAGGGAAACGTTCCAGGATCAGCTATAAAAAATTAACTATGGGAAAATTGCAGGGGGGAGCGCAGCTCCCAAACATAAGACTTTAAAATCTAGCAGCCATGTGGAGACACGTGCAAGATTGGCTAGAGAACTCCAATCTATTCTCCAACACATTATTGGAATCCCAGCTAGCCAGCCCATGCGGATTGGTTACGCTCCTGCACCTTCCACTGAAGCTCCAAAGGGCGGAGGTTAAACAAAGCTTGGTTCTGAGGGACACTTTGGCGACGTGGCGCCACGTGAGAAAAATGTTCAAAAGGCCCATGTACATCTCGCAGTTTTTCCCATTATGGGATTCACCCGCGTTCATTGCAGGGAAAGACAATAAACTCTTTGCTGGTTGGAGACAGAAAGGGATACAAAAGTTAGGGGATGTCTTGTCACCATCGGATGGCTCCCTACTCAAATGGAGGGAACTAGAGGAGAAATTTGGATTGGGCACTAAGCACTTAAAATTTTCCCTTTTAGGCAGCTAGAAAGCTTTTGCAAAGCCTCAGGGACTAATCTTCAATCTTAGGGAATCAAAGGAGTTCCTGAGCTCTGTAAGAAAGGGTGGGGGGGAAGGGAACACTGTCTAAAATATACTCCAATCTACGCAATAAGGATACAGAACAACTGGGGAGTGTACTCTTCAAAAGCTGGGAATCTCAACTGATGGACCCTGAGATCTCCCAGAAAATTCTCAAGGGTTTGACTTTAGTAAAGCAGGCAGTGGTGAGTGAGCAGTGGCGAGAGATTATATTTAGACTAGCACACAAATCAATATATGCATTTAATATACCATATGGTAGTGAAGAGACCAAATATCTACAGTCCTGCCTGAAATGTGGCCAGGACAAGGCTAACCTATTACATTGCATGTGGTCGTGCGCAAAGGTTCAGGAATTCTGGCATCAGGTTGTAAACTTTGTAAATGATACATGGAATCTCTTGGTTTCCTTCAATCCCCAAAGCTTACTGTTCCACTACGTCACTGGAAGTGTAGTCCAGGGAGAGAACCCAGTGATCACATCGAAGGGGGTACATATCACCCTGATAGTGGCCAAGAAGTGTCTTCTACGGCACTGGCTCGACCCCACGGTTCCAGGAACTTCTGAAATTAGGGACAGCTTAAAGCAAGCTTTATATCTGGAAAGGTTGGAAACTGAGAGGAATATAGATAGAGAGGCAAAACAGTTCCTAAAAAAGTGGAAACAATTCATCTCCACCCAGTGTTCAAAGGAGGAGATTGCGGCAGTGGTAGATAGGTTTAAATACACAGACTACTACTTGAAGGAAAAACTAAGAGGGACTTTGGGAAAGCTAGACACTGTTACACAATAGAATGCAGAGTGTGGTATGATTGGGGTGTTGGACGGGGAAGGGTGTTGGGAGGGGATTTACAATTTTGAAAAGGAAAGGAAGTCTAAAGCACTTGCATTAAAATTTGTTAATCAAAGCAATGTTTAATTACAATATGTACTTTTGATATTGGTTTGATGTATATAAGTGTCTTTGAACTGTATTGGCTGAACTTCCTAATAAAACATGTTTAAAAAAAAAAATAAAAAATACCTCATGCCGCACGGCGCTGAGCGCCGAGATTTCAGTGCGCCCATCTCTCCATAGACTATAATGGGAGAAGTAGCTCGCGCTCTGATTGGCTGGGATAGCCAAGCTCCCGCTAGCTCAGCCAATCAGCTCTTTTCTGACTTTTTACTGTATTTTGAATTATCCCGCTGTGGATTCTGATTGGTCCAAACTCCTCCATAGGCTAGAATGGGACTTTGTCGCTCCTATTCTGATTGGCCGGTTTATGCCGACCAATGAGAATAGGTTTCAGGATTTGAATTACTGTATTTCCCGGCAATTTCCAATATCATATTTCTTGATATTGTGCCGTTCTAGAGTTTGGGAAAGTGATTTTATTTTTTAAGATGTGTATTTTGTACATTCAGCTCCTTTCTGACACTGTTTTCCGCCTTTATAAAGGCGATTTTTTCGGGAATCACACTCCTGCTGCACGGAGCGGAGCGCCGAGACTTCTGTCGCGATCTTCGATTCGCTTCCTCGCATGTTCCGATCCTGCTTCACTTCGCCTCGGACGGAGAATTTAGACCCAAAAAATGTAGAACGCCTTTATAAAGGCGATTTTTGCTTCATACTCCGCACCGACATCTGGAATGATTTTTCGCCGCTCCAGCCTGTCTCGCATCGGAACAGATTCTCGGAGCAGTCCCGCACGGCGCCTAAGTCCCGCACTGCACCCCACACACTGGCGAGGCGCGGCGGACTTTTACCTGCATGTATGAGTGCACTTCCTCGGACGGCGAAGCATAGGCGCAGCGCCGCACAGCGCCCATGTCCCCGCACTTCGCCTCATACGCTGGCGAGGCGCGGCGGACTTTACATGATATGTATGAGCGCCGCCCGGCCTCGACATAAATCAGGCGCAGATTCCGCCGGAAAACTGGCGGAAAACGGCGCCTCGACCCGGCGGGATTCATACATGTGGCCCTCTGTGTTTACTGCCCTCTAAGCTATGAGAATCGAGCTACCTGAGATGGCTGTGTAGGGGCTGTCCCAGCTTCTCTCTATGTGATGGCTCTCCAGTGATAGTTCTATGTACTGAGTAACTGATAGATTCACTCTCCCCTCATATAACACAGTCTTATACCCTATACTCCCAAAATATAACAGCCTTATACAGTCTACTTTACCTCCTGCCTGATAACAGAAGGGGGAGCGAGTGGGGCAGAGAGCATTTCTCACACTTGCTACATCAGTTCAGGCTGTATGTATAACAGCAATTACACCAATGCAGAGGTACTGGTGACAAGGAGCGGGTGCAGCCTGAGAGGTTGCTGACAGCTCTGCAGCCAGAAACATAGGAGGAGGTCTGCAAAGCTGACTTCCTCTCCCTTCGCCTGCACACACAGAATGATGATGTCACAGCTCTTCAGTGAGAGGAGACTCGCCTCCTGGCAGGAGACGCACGCCTACTGAGAGGAGAGACACGTCCCTGGATTTGAAACTGAAACTGATAGATTTTGCTCAAGACTTTGAAAGCTTCAAACGATAAAACCCCTTTAAATCATAGCATCCACATAAAGAAAACATCAGCCTCATCTCCCATCATGTGTGCAACATTTTTACTCTCATTTACTAATTCAAGCAAAATAGAATTTGATAAAAAATTAAAGGGGTTTACCATGAAGTAAAATTGACGTGGGAAGATTACAAATTAAATAATAAACATTTTCACCATTCATCATTATTAAAAATTCTGTACCGTTTTTGTTTTAGCTTCTGCCTTAGTGATCCACAGTGTACAGCTCATCTCTAGGGGATATTACCAGTGACAAGAGCTCCTCAGTCCAGGCTGCTCAGACATCACCTCTCCTCTTAGGCAGCTACTGTCAGTTTATTCCCTGCCTAGTAATCACACACACTCACTGCTGAGCGAGTGTTCAACTTCAGGTGCTGTCATTCTACTCTTGTCCTCTGTACTCCTTTGTAATTAGTCAAACAGTGCAAATGAAAAATAACCAATTAGCATTTATAACATTGCCAGCCTTTAACTTGCAGAAATTAAAGCTGACCTGGAAATTAATGAAAATAACAACCCTCACCAGTGGTTCTGTACTTAAAATTCTAAAAATGTCCCAAAACCTTTTTTGCTTCTGACCAGAATAAATCTTGCCTCTGTGTATTGGTCAAATGGATGGATAGAGCATAGTATAAAGAAATCCAGGTCTCTACATTTAACTTCTAAAATTTTCCTATTGTTGTTTTCTTTTCTTTCCCCTTTTCTTTTTAATTCAACCATAACTGTTTAACTCTTACATAAAACAACCGTGTGATGGTTCTTTTTTTGCAGAATAAGTTGTATTTATTAAAGGCACCAATTAATGTATCATACAATATATTAGTAAACCAAAAAATTATTATCTATGGAGTGGACTAGGAAAAAAGTGCAATAGTGTAATTTTTTATTGGGTTTCATTCTTATGGAATTGACTGTATGATTTAAATGGCATGTTAACTTTATTAAGCAATTAAATTCCAGCAATATTAGAACAATTTTATTTTATTCCTGTACATGTTTTTATATTTGCTTTTTAAATAAATAATCGTTTTTGCAATTTCTAGCTGTTTTTTTGCATGGTAAACTTTAGTTTTTATTGGCACCATGTTGAACTATATGCAACTTTTTAACCCCTTTTTGTTGAATTTTTCTGAGAAATGGAATACCTGCACAATGTAATTCTGCTGTTTATGTTTCAAGTAACAGATAAATAGCATCATATGGACTTTTCATAATATTAGAATACCAATTTTTTATTGTTTTGTCGGGTTAGTGATCCATAGGAAAACATTAAATCCTGTTCTAACATTAGATTCTCATTTTCTCTTGTTAAATTGTATCATGTATTATGTTTAACCCACCTTTATTACAGCTCAACTACTTTGTTATCAACCTTAATCCAACTTATCAGATATTATCCACAGTTGTTTCTGCATTGCTTGTAACAACTCATACAAGGAAAATGGGCTCCAGGACTTCCCCTTTTCTGGATGATATTGAGATATATAGCTTCGGGCTGCTTGGAATTGCTAAAGCAAGACATAGGCCTCCAAATACTTCTCCTTTTGGATGACGCAGGAATAAAAGAACTTTCTAGAACACGCTACTGCCCACACGCAATGAAGGAGACTGTTATATGTCCATTTTTGTCCATATATCTTGCTTGTGGTTTTGACAAGTATCTGCCCATTACTAACACATTAACCAATTATGATTTAAAACGTATCATTACGTATCAAACTTATAAACTTATAACTTCCTCAAAATAAACAGAATTATGCACAACATTGAACTGTGTAGTGTGTAATTCTCTTACTCTCAGCTGAGACCTAAAATACCTTAAATTTGGAACAGAGATAACAATAAGGACAAGTGTAGGATTAAAAAGGAAAATCCTCACTTCACAGTTTCATTTCATTACATAAATGGCAATGGAGGAGTTTTTAAATTTTTATTAAAGAAATATATTTTTACAGCCATTTTTAGTTCTCCTGGGGAACTTAAACATGCAATGAGCATGAGGACAGGGGAGGTCTGTGTAGAATGAAACTGAGATAGGCACATTGGATATTAAGGGTGCATTCACACATAACTTTTTTCGTGCGTTTTTTGATGCAATTAATACTGTACATTTCTGCACAAAAAATCCATCCAAAAACGCATTAAAAAATGCTAAGTGAGAGAGTGCAGGAGAGACTTTTTGCTGTTGTTCTTGGATTGATATGCACTTGCCGGACTAAAGCACGTTCATCTCTGAGACACAGAACCCATCTCCTTTCTGAGTAGTATGATGGCTGGACATTCCCATCTTGTTTGTACTTGTGTATAATTGTTTGTACATATGAACGAGGCACCTTCAGGTACCTGGAGTAAGATTTATTCTGATTTCATGTCAGATAGTGAGAAAAACATGCATATGTGTCTTTTTATTTAGTGTAGGTAATCTTCTGGTTTCAACTGTAAAACTTAATATCTTGCAAGGCTAAAAACCATCTGGTTACCTTTGCAATTTTAAGCCATCCATGTTAAAGGTGAGTGGTCGGTAACCAGCCTGAACTGTCTCCCTAGTAAATTGTACCTAAGAAATTCAATGGCCCTCTTTATAGCAAGACATTCTCTCTCTATGATAGCATAGTTCTTTTCAGCGGATGTCAACATCCTGCTTAAATAAGCCTCTAGGTGTTCTTCCTCATTAACTATCTGAGAGAGCACAGCTTCCAGTCCAACATTAGATGCATCTGCCTGTAACATAAATTCTACTTTGAAGTTGGGGGCGATCAATACAGACCACTTACACAGGACTTCTTTCAATTTTAGGAAAGATTGCTCCGTCTTCTCATCCCACTTCACTATTGTGAACTAAGACCCTTTGGTAAAGTCTGTGAGAGGAGCTGTGATTGTGACAAAGTTTGGCACAAAGCTCTTATACTGTCCAGCTATCCCTATAATAAGACACGGACCTGTTTTTCGGAAAACAGTTGAAGACAATTTTTAGTTGCTTCAATTTATCTATTTGGGGCTTAATGACTCCCCGTCCAATATTGTACCTCAGTTTCTGAGCTTCCACAAGACCTAAGGAACAACTGTTTGGGTTCACAGACAGGTCGGCTTCCCAAATTGAGTCTAAGACTGCTTGAACCTTAGCCAGATGTGATTCACAGTCTGAAGCTAAAATTGCCATGTTGTCTAAATAGATGACTGCATACTCTTTGTGGAGCTGTAGGATGCAATCCATCAATCTCTGGACCGTGGCTGGAGCACTATGTAGGCCAAAAGGGAGAACTACATATTGAAAATGGCCACCTGGTGTGGAAAAGGCTGTTTTCTCCCTTGCTGCTTTAGTGGTGATAAAAGTGGCAGGCCCCAACTTTTCAGTTAACTCATCCACCTTTTGAATAGGATAAGCATCAAATTTTGATATTTCATTTAACTTTCTAAAATCATTGCAGAACCTTAGCCTGCAATCAGGTTTTTGAGTGAGTACTATGGGACTTGACCAATCACTTTGTAACTTTTCTGTAACCCCTCAATGTTGTATTCAGAAGTCATTTTCCTCATGAAGCTCTGCATGAAATTCCGAGGTGTAGACTGCAACCCCTGAGATGCTTCTTGCTCTCGCGGGGCCTGTATTGTCCCGCGGGGACGGGTTATTTTCCTGTTTATGTTACGATTATTACGACAAAGTTGAAATGCACAGTTTTTATGTTGATCAAATTTTTAATCATGCGAAAATTTAGGTTTAAAATCTGTGCATCATCTATTAAGACGCCCATTTTCGTGCTCCGAAATTTTTTGGCGGCCACAAATCACTTACAAATAAACAGGGTGGATGTTTTTGGCGACGTCAGACGGGGATTGTTTTGGGCGTTTGGCTGGAAAAATCACTGCCCCTCTTTACAAGAACACCCTTCCCTGTTCAGATCAGTGTCTTGTCAGTCTCATAGCGGGGGAGTGCGCTCCCCTGTGGCCAAAATCAGCAAATTTTATTCTATATTTTTCACAGAGAAAGCTCTGCTTTTAGCTTGACCTTCAACTTGTTAGATAAAGGATTGGAAGTTTTATGTATTAGGTAGGAATTTTAAAGGAGCATCACCGCTTAAATCAAGGGAGGGGGGGGGGGGGGGGGCCGGGGGCGAACAAGAAAGCTCTATATTGCCACGCAATAGTTTATTATTAAACTTTTCTATTGAAATTTTTTCCGGGAATTTGGGCAGCCTAAATAATTAGGATACCTCTTTTATAACTCGGGTCCTTTGTTGGGTGCAAAACTCCATTTTATTATCTATACTTTTAGAAAGGTGTTTTTTTCAATTTTGCCCATTCCCCTTTGCTGATAGATAGCCACTTGCAGTTAAATTAGCAAAATCCAGGCAATTTTTGTAGTCAGCACAGGTTTGATAGGTGCAAAAAATATCCTTTTATTATTCAGAATACAATACTGAAGATACGTGTTTTTCACTTTTGCGCACCTACAGCTTTGTTTCATTGCAGGCACCTTGCAAACTTAAATCGTGGAATACAGCCAATTTTGTAGTCACCACAGGGTGAATTGAAAGGTGCACAAAAAAAAAATACCTTTTATTATCCCGAATACATTACAGATACGTGTTTTTTCATTTGGCAGCACTACTCGCTTTGTTTCATTGACGGCACCTTGACTTAAATGTGAATACGCTGAAACATTTGTAGTCACACACAGTAGAATTGAAAGGTGCACAAAAAAATACCTTTTATTATCGAATACATTACAGATACGTGTTTTTTTACTTTTGAGCACTTACAGCTTTTGTTCAATTGAGGGCACCTTGCATCTTAATTGTGAATACAAGCATTTTGTAGTCAACACAGGTGAATTGATTCGTTGCCAAAAAATACTTTTATTATACCGAATACACTTACTGATACGTGTCTTTTTATTCACTTTTGCGCCACTACAGCTTTGTTCATTGATGGCACTTGCACTTAAATGTGAATACAGCAATTTTGTAGTTCCCACAGGTGAATTGATAGGAGCCAAAAAATACCTTTTATTATCCGATAATTACAGAACGGTGTTTTTTGCACTTTTGCCCAGTCCAGATTCTGTTGATAGAGCACCTTGCAGTAAATTTGAATCATGCAATTGTGTAAGTTACCACCGGAGAATTGTAGGTGCAAATTAATACCTTTTATTATCCGAAATACATTACAGATAGTGTTCTTTTCACTTTGGCGCAGGCCAGATTTGTTGATAATCTACTTTGCAGTTAAATTTGTATCCAGCAATTTTGTTTTGATTTGTGGGATTTGAGGAAGAGCTGTGATTTGCCGTCTTTTAATAAGAGACTTTCCAAAACTCTTCCATACCTTCTCCAAATTTTTATATTTCTGAACATGGAGTGAATTCAGGTGGTAGCGAGCCAAAGCAGAGGAGGGTAGGATCAATGGAGGTAGAGGTTCGATTCGGAGAACCTTTCAGAGAAGGTGCTCCTTCCAGTGCTCGGCGACAACAAGCATGCCAGCGGATCGTTCAGTTGCAGGGACCGTAGGCCTGTCATCGCTGGGTCAGGGCCCTGTGCAATCTCAAGTAACGAAACCGCGTCGCCAATCTGTTCTTCAGTGGTTAATGCAACCTGAATTCCAGACAGTCTACCTCCTCGTCCTCCAGTCACTGGCCACACATGTCGTCATCAGCATCCGACCCACATGAAGCAGGCCCAAATCATTTGTCAACTCACTAGTGTACCCACACCACTGTGGATTCAATCCATTTCTGGAAGACCATCTTTGTTGACAAAATGCGGTTGTGGTCAGAAGGCATGTTAAAAGATCAAGAGGCAAAGAGGATGATTTTCTCTGCTCTGACGCCCAGTTACTGATGCATCAGAAGGAGGAGAAGGAAGCCGGATCAACGGCAATAAATCCCAGGCGGTCTGCACGGCCTTGCAGATCCCTCTTGCCTTGTAGCCCGCAGCTCCAGGTGCAGAATGTCAGGACGACGAAGTCACCTGTGTTGTATGATGATGATGACGACATTGGGATCCAACGTGGCCTCTTTTTCAGCCAGAATTTGCTTGCGAGGGTTCATCACTGGACGAGGGAGGAAGACGATGGTGGTTGGCGTAGTGTCAGTACGGGTCCCCGCCTCAAAAAGGGAGCGAGGGCGGTCGCAGAAGAGTCCGCTGTTATGATTCCGCCCAAGCCATCGGTCAGTGCAAACCCCACTCCTCGCTTATGTCTGTCAATAAGGTCCGGACCTCTCAAGCTGGCTTCTTGACCACTCCTCTGATTCACCCAGCGATTGTCATTATGCCGCCTTTGCCAGTAAACGCATAATGTAGAGGCGAAGAACCTTAGGTGTGTTAACCACCACCACACTATGTCTAGTTCACCCATGCAGCGAGAATGCATGATGTTGAAATGGTGGCAACCACTTGGCCAAAAAGAGGCCAGACCGACGCAGGGACTCCAACCACTGTCACCCCTCTGTCTCCGCCTCTCCTCCTCCTCCGCCACCACCAAGTGTTTCCTCCAGCTGCCCATGTCTCTAGAGTCATGATCAGGGATCAGCTCCTTCCAGCTTCAGCCTCCACCGTGCTTACGAAGTACCACCAGCACCACAGGAGACCCATCTACCCCTTCTCCTCCCGCCAGTTTGATGACTGCACGCCGGTTACTGCGGCCAAGTTCTTGCAGCAGCCTTCTGTCTTCCAGGTTTCCGGAGCTCAGAAGAAACAACTTTTAAACCCGCAAACCATCCCATAAAGCCAAAAGCCTATGTAGGGCATCTGCCACTGGCTTTTGGCCTTGGATATATTGCATTTCCCGTCTGGTGGACAAAGATGGGTTTCCACCCGTCACATGGCCCTTGCCTGCCCCCAATACCAGATGGCCGGCAGGCATTTCTTTGCCAGAAAAGCCGTCCCTGCCCTGGCAAGCCAAATGTCATCTAAAATTTCAAGGCGTTGTCTGCACTCTGTGTGTCCCGGAAACGAAAAAAAGTCCATCTATGATCACCGGTCACATGGACTAGTAGCATGGCCCAAGGCCGCTCATATCTCCTGTGACTGCTCACTGGGTGAGCTGGTTGTGTCTCGGGCGGTGAGGTGGCATCTCAGGCTCGGTGCTTACGCTCTTTCATAACCGCAGGGATTGGTGCAGGGTTCATTTCCCCCCAAGGTCCTCTGGTGGGGCTTCACGTGCCCACGAGAAACCAGGTCCGTGTTGTAAATTAATCTGTCTTGGACGAACGTTTCACACACACAGGTAAGGAGCTGGTGGCGGGCCTCTCCGCAAACGAATGCCCTGTCCGAAGCGCTGGCTGGGTGCTAAGAACCTTCGTTGCTGTGCCAGGGCAAGGTGGTGTGCGATATCGGGCGAAATCTGCTGCCAGCCCTTAAGATCGGTAGGCGGAGCACATCCCTTGCTTGGCACATGTCATGAACATTGTCGTCCAGAAATTTCTAAAGAGCTACCGGGTCTGGGACTGCCTGCTGAGGAAGGCTCGAAGTCTAAGTTCGCCTTCCGCCGTTTCGCACCTGCTTCGTCCGCCTGGTGCGTTTGCCAGCGTCAGCTCCGGCCTCCCCCCGTTCAACCGTCTCATTGTTGGACAGTGGAAACACGCTGGAATTCCACCCTCCACATGCTCCAGCGATTGTGGCAGCAGCGCTAATGCCATTACGCAGTATGAATGACTCCATGGCTCTGACTATGCCAGCGGTTGCGGTCCTTGGGGTGTTGAAGCCTACCGAGATTGGTGGAAGGTGAAAGAGGAATGCACCATACCTTGCCCAGTTTTGATAGAGCCACCAAAATGGTTCTGTCCGGAGTGCACGGGGGACAATGCCTTGTCAGCATGAAGCATTGTGGTGATCTTAGTTCTGGAACGATCAGTTGGACACTCTGAAACAACTGGTTTCCCCGCCAGGCGCGGAGGGGGAGTCGGACACAGATGCGGACACCGCGCCGGTCTCTACGTCAAATACACAAGGCCCGACAGGTTCACACTTTAATAGGTCTTCAATTAGGCAGTAGTTCGGGTTCCAGGGCTTAGTGCAATGGTGGTAGCTTCAGCTCTCTGGGTGCATCATCTCAGGACAAGTCAGGGATGTGTTGAAGCCGTGTGCCGGAGGAAGCGGTGGAGGAGGAGGGGTGGAGGTTATTCCTAGACCAACGCGACATTTACCGACGTTCCCTGCCTTGGAGAGGGATTGGGCGTGATATTTGAGTGGAGGAGGAGGAAGATAAAGAAGATCAGTTTGCTAGATGCCCATTACTGAGCCAGAGGCCCTTTGGGAAATCAAGGCTCCCATTTATCACATGAGTGCTTGAGATGCTCCATGTTCCTCCATACATGATCCTCGCATAAGGCCATCAAAAGGAACAACAGTTACAGGGGTGGCCACCCCTCATAGGATCCCCCTGGTACAAACAAAAAAGCGCACTTATCTTCACCCACCCAAACTAGAGAGTAAAAAGCCAGGAAATGGAGAAATTGCTGATTCGAGATCAACTGGAGATCATCTGTATAGAGTGCGTCTGCTTAACGTTCCTCCCAAATGTCACAGTGGAACAACATCAGTGACGTCGACACCAGTAGAGTGCCAAGTAGCCGTAGCGGCGCAGGCAGCAGCAGGCAAATGGTGGCAGAAGCCTTCTGGTTGTCACTCTGGCAATCTTTATTTACCATCCTCAACAACGCATGCAATGCAGGGCACACATCCAACACACAGAGACCAGATTATGATCATGGTGCTCGGACTATCTGCGTCTCTAACACCGATATTTTTGTATGTTTCCGGACCCAATAGACGTCTGGGTATCCAAAATGGGAACGACAATGGCCGAAGTCTCGCCTCGCCATGGCCATAGAGGTGTCTGTACTGCCAGCACAGCCAGGAGTAATATTCTTGAGCGGACCTGTTAGCACAGCTGGAGGAGTCATTACAGACAAAACGCATACAGATTTCCACAGATAATGTCGGATGTTTGACTGTTCTTTAGTTGAATCTGCCATGGTTCTCACTGATTTTGTTGTCTAGCGAGTTCATAACAATTGCCGAGCGTCACGATTAGTTGTCCTCGGTCTACAACATTACTCTTCAAACAGAAATGGTTAATTCTTGAAAACTTTTTTTTAAAATGATCATTTGCTTACTGCAATTTCTTATTCGTCTTTTACAACAGTTTCTAATTTGCTGGTTTTGCTCGTGGGAGACTCGTAAAAGACAGCAACATGGTTTCATTGACAACAATCGTTATTCTTTACTCACTTTATCTTTAGAAGTTTTATGCATTGTCAATGTTTTGAGGTCATGCTGATGTGAAATACAGCTATAATTATGGTCCTTGGAACCTCGAAATGTTGGGTTTTAAAGTGGAATTTCCTCCTACAACAATTTTTAAAAGTGCTGAGAAGTCATATTTATAATTTTTTGGGTCATGTTGCGGTGAAGATACCAGCAATATTCCATGGTCCTTTGGAACAAGAAAAATGTGGCTTCTAAGTGGCATTACTACCCTCACAATTTTATCAGTGGAATGAGATGTCTATTTTTATAATTTTTTGTGGTTTAATGCTGCTTTGAAATGCAGCAATACTACAGGTCCTAGGGTCATGCTTTGAATTTTTGGGGCATTTTGCTGTGACATGCAGCTATACTACAGGTTTTATTATAAAAAAAAGGTTGTTTCTAACAGACATTTGTTCTTCACAATTGTCCAAAGTGGCTCAAGGGTCATGCTTTGAATTTTTGGGGGCATTTTGCTGTGACATGCAGCTATACTACAGGTCCTATTATAAAAAAAATGTTGTTTCTAACAGACATTTGTTCTTAACAATTGTCCAAAGTGGCTCAAGGGTCAGGCTTTGAATTTTTGGGGGCATTTTGCTGTGACATGCGGGCTATACTACAGGTCCTATTATAAAAAAAATGTTGTTTCTAACAACATTTGTTCTTCACAGTGTCAAAGTGGCTCAAGAGTCATGCTTTGAATTTTTGGGGCATTTTGCTGTAACATGTGCTATACTACAGGTCCTTTTTATAAAAAAATGTTGTTTCTAACCAGACTTTTGTTCTTAAACAATTGTCAAGAGTGGCTCAAGGGTTATGGTGCTGTCAGAAACAGGAATAAGTAGGACACTGTTAATGGACACATATTGAAAAATGACTTGTTTTGCAAGATCTTTAACATAGCTATCAATCCCTGTATTGAGACAACCCATTTAATTCCATCCTATTTTAAAAATGTGTTTTCTAGAATTAAACTACTAAAAAACTTGCATGTACAAAATAGCTGGTAAAAAATTTCTCTGAATTGTACAGGGAGGTACAGGAAAACTTGACCAGATGTAGGTTATTCAGAGGACATGGAGTATGGAGCACGGACAGGAACAAAGTACAGAGACAATTTCCTCCAGCACATTGAGTAAAATGAGAAAAGAATGCCAAGAAAAAGGGCACCTGGGTGGAAAAAGGAGCGTTAACCACCAGTATTCCAAGTGAAGCTCAATTGGTCCGCACTCTACGGAAGGGGCAAGCGCTTTCCAGGGACAGGGACAGTATAGTCAGTGAAACTAAAATGGTGGTTGAAAGACTCCTTTTTCCGGCACCTTTTAATCTGGGGTCTGCAGGTTTAGAGCTCATGCTGTGGCCCAGGACAGGTATAGGTCAATGTCCAGTGAAAAATAAAATGGTGGTTCAAAGACTCCTTTTCCCGGCACTTTTTAATTTGGTGGTCAGACAGGTTTAATGGTCATACTGTGGTCCAGGACAGGTATAGTCAATGTCCAGTGAAAATAAAATGTTGTTTTAAAGACTCCTTTTTCCGGCACTTTTTAATCTGGGGTCATGCAGGTTTGGGGCTCATGCTGTGGCCCAGGACAGGTATAGTCAATGTCCAGTGAAACTAAAATGGTGGTTGAAAGACTCCTTTTTCCGGCACTTTTTAATCTGGGTCATGCAGGTTTGGGGCTCATGCTGTGGCCCAGGACAGGTATAGTCAAGGTCCAGTGAAACTAAAATGGTGGTTGAAAGACTCCTTTTTCCGGCACTTTTTAATCTGGGGTCATGCAGGTTTGGGGCTCATGTTGTCGATGATGGTCGACTATCGACCATCGACTGATGTCGATGGCCAACGTAATCGCTCAACACTATTCCTGTTCCTTTAAAAATGTTTGGTAATTTTTCGCCAACCAAAGATTCGCCTCCTTCTGGAACTTTTCAATTTCCTCATGTACTTGTCGTTGTAGTGCATTAGCTACCCGAGAGGCTGATGCTAGCTGCTTGCCAAGTAGTCAGGCCTCTGTCTGTTTGTAATGTCTCTTTAGGAGTACTGTCTCTTTAGGGATACGCCTGAATTTTACACCATATGCAGGGATTCAGTTTGGTAGTCAGAGCAAAGTCCAGGTTCACAGAAACACAGACAAGCTTTATAGTTTCCAGCGTGGCTCCTTCCGGCTTATATTTAGCAACAAAAATAGTACAAATCCACAGGTAGTAAATAAAGCAACACACAAAACAAAAGTCCTGCTTGTCCAAGCACTGCCTGAACATAAATGGTTCCCTCTCTTGCATACAAATGCACTTGCAGTATTTGCTACAAGCTTGCCACCTTGTGAGCAGCCACTTTGCCTTGTTTAGAGACGCCAGGCCAGAGTGCAGCCATGGCTTATTAACCCCACAGCACCGCTGCACCCACTGACTAGGCCTGTACACATAAACCAGGCCCTGGTCCATACATGGAACCCTTTACCATGTATATTATAGAACCTTTGGTGAAATGGATATGCCATTCACCTCCATACATATATATGCATGTGTGTTTTTATATAAACATGCCATGAAGGAAATAATTATTTGATCCATTGCTGATTTTGTAAGTTTGCCCACTGGCAAAGACATGAACGTTCTTTAATTTTAAGGGTAGGTTAATTTTAACATTGAGAGATAGAACATCAAAAATAAAATCCTGAAAGTCCCATTGTATAAATTATATAAATGTATTTGCATTTTGTAGTGAGAAATAGGTATTTAATCCCTCTGGCAAATAAGATTTCATACTTGGTGGCAAAACATTTGTTGGCAAGCACAGCAGTCAGGCATTTTTTGTAGTTGATGATGTTTGCGCATGTCAGGAGGAATTTTCTTCCACTCCTTTTTCCAGATCATCTCTAAATCATTAAGATTTTGAGGCTGTCGTTTGGCAACTCGGAACTTCAGCTCCCTCCATAAATTTTCTATGGGATTAAGGTCTAGAGACTGGCTAGGCCACTCCATGACCTCAATGTGCTTCTTTTTGAGCCACTCCTCTGTTGCCTTGGTTGTATGTTTTGGGTCATTGTCTTGCTGGAAGATCCAGCCACGACCCCTTTTTAATGTCCTGGCAGAGGGAAGGAGGTTGTCACTCTGGATTTTACAGTACATGGCTCCATCCATTTGATGTGGTGAAGTAGTCCTGTGCTTTAGAAGGGAAACAACCCACAAACATAATGTTTCCACCTTCATGCTTGATGGTGTTCTTTGGGTCATAGGCAGCATTTCTCTTCCTCCAAACACAGCAAGTTGAGTTAATGCCAAAGAGCTCATTTTTGTCTCATCTGACCACAGCACCACTGCAGGATTTTAAACCATTACAGCATAATGTGTTACCAATAGTTTTCTTGGTGACTGTGGTCAAAGCTGCCTTTAGATCATGAACAAGTACCCCCATGTAGTTTTAGGCTCATCTCTTACCTTCCTCATGATCAAGGATACCCCATGAGGTGAGATTTTGCCTGGTGCCCCAGATCAATGTCGATTGACAGTCATTTTGTATTTCTTCCATGTTTTTACTATTGCACCAACAGTTGTCTCTTTCTAACCCAGCATCTTACTTATGGTTTTGTAGCCCATTCCAGCTTTGTGCAGGTCTATGATCTTGTCCCTGACATCCTTAGAAAGCTCATGGGTCTTGCCCATGTTGCAGAAGTTAGAGTCTGACTGATTAATTGAGTCTGTGGACAAGACTCTTTTATAAAGGTGACTACTTAAGACAGCTGTTTTAAATGCAGGTAACAAGTTGATTAGGAGCATCTAACTGGTCTGTAGGAGCCAGAACTTTTAATGGTTGGTAGGGGATCAAATGCTTATTTCTCTCAGCAAAATGCAAATACATTTATATAATTTATACAATGTGATTTTCTGGATTTTAATATTCTATCTCTCAATGTTAAAATTAACCTACCCTTAAAATTATAGACTGTTCATATATTTTTCTAAACATTTCCTTCACTGCATATCTATAGATAGATAGATAAGATAGATAGATAGATAGATAGATAGATAGATAGATAGATAGATAGATAGATAGATAGATAGATAGATGGATAGATAGATAGATATGATAGATAGATAGATAGATAGATAGATAGATATCTGTTTTGAAGCCTGCACTAATTTGTGGATCTGGTTTGCAAAATTATTTAGGGGACAGGTCTGAGGTCTACATTCATTTGGGGGTCTTGGCTGGGGTCTAAATTAATTTTGCGGCTTGTTCTGAGGCCTGAATTTCTTTGTGTTGCTGTAGAGGCTGTGGGTAGCTTCAGAAGTGAGGGGACAAAGATGTTTCAATAGAAAAACACTGCAGTTGTCTGTATAAGTTGTTTTCATGGTGGTTTGACCTGGTTGGAGAAGAAAAGAAGAGAACAATTCAAGTCAGAGAAAATGTTACATGTCTGATATGTCTTTCCTGATATGTCTGTATTAGATAGACTGTAGGGATATACCTTATTGACAAGAGTAATAGTAACACTCAATTCTCAGTGTATTCAGAACAAAGGCATATCGTAGACAAAGTTTGGAAGGGTGGCATTGGGGAAGGAAGGGCCTAAGTTTGGGAACCTACCTAAGGCCTATTGTCTACTTACTCCACCCCTGATCTGCTCTGCCTGTTTCCTTAGCATTACAATATAGGATTAGAAAAAGGATCAGTGATGGAGTGTGATTAGGCAAGTGGTACAACAGTCGTCAACATCACTTCCTTCCAATCCATGGGGTTGAAGAGTTTTAGTTTGCGGACATTTCACTAAAGGATTTTTTTTTTTTAATTTTACATCTGGAAACAGATATTTGGTATTGATATAACTGCAAATCTGTTCTCAGGAGAAATACTAAATCTGTTGGGAAACTCGAGGATGGATGATTGTTTTGATTTAGTGAAAAGGCAAAAAAAGACAATAACAAGGAGAGGACAGTAAAACCTTCAAATTATAGCACAGCAGAAAATAACTGCATCTTCACATTGATAACCTCAACCTTATATCATATATGTTTTCCATGGAGACCCAGTGAAATAGCTTCCAGTTTTTGTCTACTAAGTAAAGATTTCTTTACTGTCTCCAGAGTCCAATTTCTGAATTTCAGTCAAATAGCACTAACTAGTCCCTTTTAATTCAGTAGACATGTATTTATGTCCTATAGTCTCAGTAGACAAAGCAGTCACTCACTGCTGACAGTGACACACAGTGGCATAGTGTCCAGAGATTTAGATTTAATTCCTAGTGATCCAGATAACATCCTATACTTTCTCTCCATTGGTTGCTTACCTCCATATGCCTTTGTTTTGATGTGGCTTAATTTAGCCAATTGGCCCCTGTCAACTCTGCTAAGCAGTCCTTTCAAATTACACCTATTACTTCTTCTGTGTATTTGCTTCATTTCGGCAGGCAGCGAAATGACAAATTTCTGACATAGCTCCTGACAAATATATACTATGGGAATAGTTCTAATTTGATATTAAATTTTGCAGCAATTTATTATCAGATATTAATGTAACTGTAAAGATTTTCGGCTCACCTATATTTGTAAATTAAGGCTTGATCCACATAGTAAAGTGAAAAAGCCGCCCAAAATCCGACGACATTTTCACTTTATTTGACCGTGCTGCACCACCATTTTTTGTGCCTTTTTTGCGCAAAAAAACGGTGGTCGGAATTTGTATTCGTGATGGCCTAGTACATGGAGGCTGCAGGAATCAGACGTCGGACACACGGAATATAGAACATGTTCTATATTTCACTGGTCAGTTTTCGGATTAGAAACATGTCGGTAAACTAATAGACTACAGTACAGATTTTCTATTGAGGGCTACACAGTACAGGTAATGGTTGGTTTTTCAGCAGATTCAAAATACTGAATCCGCTGAAAAAATCACCAAAATTCTGTGCTGAGTAGTCTTGTCTAACAGTAAAACGCTGTATTTTATATTATACATCATTTGGAATATACCATACATGGAAATACTTTAATAAGCGCATTCAGACTTGCAAATCAGTAAAACAGGTTACATTTTTAATGCAGCTCAATCATGCCAGTTAAATGATTCTTGCAGACTTTTTACTTATCATATGAATCAAAGATACAATTTATCTTAAGTTTTTCAACATCTATGCCTATAAGCATTCATTATCTGCTCTTCCTCTACCATAATCTATACCATCAAGCAATATTAGTCTGTCAGCGGGGTTTTTAATCTTCTCAGTACTGTGAACAACATAAAAAAAATTTTGATATTAGAATACGTTGCATATGTTCAAGAAATTAATTTTATATGTGTGAAATATCAGAAGACTAAATGCAATAGCTGCCATGCAAATAAAAGGGTATAAAAATAGTTTAGGGACTATGTCATGGGAGATTGCTGTAATAGTATTGTAATTACCAGGCTGTATAGAGAAGAACATATAGAAGTATGTTAGGAAATAGGGAAAGTATTTTTATAGCGCTCCAATAAATGTTGAGTGCAGGCACCTACATGCCTTTTGGAATTTTATGTATCTTTTGATACATAATTAATACATTATTCAATCATTATTAAGCACTTAAGGGGGTTGTCTCACTTCAAGGATTGCTTTATATGTTAAAGATCTTGCAAAAATAAGTCACCTTGCAACGTATATTCATTAAAGGGAATCTGTCACATAGGTTATGCTCCCCCCTTACTGAGGACAGCACAAGCTAGTGACAGACATGCTGTTTCCAGTGCTGTGTCCTTTATTGTGTAATATGCACCAGTTTTAGAATATTTAAAGGAGTGTTATCGTTTGAGCTGCTCGTGCTGTTCAGCTAATTTTCTCAGATTGAGTTTGAAATCCAGGGACATGTCTCTCCTGTCAGCAGGCGTGTTTCTCCTCCCAGGAGGCGTGTCTGTCCTCACTGAAGAACTGTGACATCATCATTTTGTTTGAAGCAGGGTATGCAGAAGGTTGTCTGGATATAACAGCTCTGTAGCCTCCTGCCTGCTTATGTCTGCAGCCTTGAGGCTCCAAACTCCAGCAAGCACCTGTCATATGTCTTAGTTTACACACAACTGAAAGCCAGCAGCTGTTACTTCTAGTGGTGTTCATGTGAGTGAAAACAATGGGAGGAGAAGCAAATCAGCTTTGAGAAAAGGCCCTGCTCAGCTTGTAACTAACTTGGGCTGGTGGTGCAGAGGTAGAGCAGTGGTAGACTATTGCTTTTACAACGAAGGGGTTTGGAGTTCTAGTCCCTCACAGGGTATATTTTTTTTCCCCCTAAATTCTACACATATGTAGAGAGACCTAAAATATATATGTTAATCTCTATAATGATATATATACACATACATAGCTCCCCTATATCATGTCTCATCCCCCAGAATATATGCATTGTATCACATATGTTGGAAGTGCTTGGTGTGACTGCAAGGATAGGACACTATATAGGTGAGCTTTGTGTGTGTATATGAATAAAATTATAGATGTCTACACATATATTTTCATATCTTCACATATGTGTACAATTTATAAAAGAAAAAAAAAAACAACTATTGATGGGGTTTGAACTCCTAACCTCTGTCTTACAGACCTGATCACCTAAGCACTGAACTACACAAGCAGCTTAAACACACAGTGTTGAATCCTTATGTTATACACTACAGGTGATGACATCATAAGGAGGCAGGGCTTGCATTCGATCTGAGGAACAGAACGCCTTATTTTCCAAGTAGCAGCTTAAGGACTGGATCTGTGAGGAGGTTAATCAACCTCTTGGCAAAAGCCCCTTAAACAGCCAGTAATTGCCCAGAACATTGACCCTAAAGCTGGGAGATGTACATAGAGCCAGCAGACCTTGGTTTCACTATCGATTTTAACAGCTCAGAGGGGAGTAAACACAGAGTGTGCAGGCAGCCAATCACAGTGCAGGGGGCGTGGCCGGGGCGTTTCCTGTCTAGGGGCGTATCCCAACAGGCTGAATGAAATGTCAGCCAGCCAATCACAGTGTAGGGGGTGTGTCTATTGTGCGAGAATCGACCAGGGGGCGTTCTGACCAGCAACAGCAGAAATAGCAGATTTACAGAGAAGCTCATATCTGCTAAACCAAGTGACAGAGGTAATGCAACCCAATTACAAAAGTGCTTATTTTTACTGTCCCCATAATCTGAGACATGATCTTTGTAACGATAAAACCCCTTTAATGCTCAAATCTGCAATTTTCAGCCAGAAAAGAGTCTAGTTTTTTCATGAGCAGGTGTTAGCCCCACCCACCCAATACTGGCCCCGCCCACCTGACAGTTATTCACATGTTTCTACCTATTCAAAGTAATAGGTTAATCAGTTGTGTGGTGTGGGGGGCATAAATTAAACACTCTTTTCATGACCCTTTTCTGGCTGTAAACTGCCAGATTTGAGCATTACATACTCTAAAACTACAGCATCTTACAGAATAAGGGACCCAGCGCTGGAAACAGCAGGTCTGACACTAGCTTATTCTGTCCTCAGCAAGGGGGAATAAACTATGTGACAGGTTCTCTTTAACAGTGTTCTACCCATTCCTAGATATACCATCTTGTATGGGCTGCATCAGCTCCTCAGGTCACTATTGCTACAGACCTGTCCGATTTTTCGTGATAGGCTGCTAGCGTTGGTCACTATAGTTACAGACCTGTTGTCCTCAGCAGCTTGTCATTGCAGGCCACTAGTAGCCAGTAAATTCAAAAATGAAACCGAGTAAACAGGACTGAGGTAAGATGAATCGATGTAGTGAGACAACCCCTTTAAGTTTCTGAGATTGGTCTGACGTTAAAATTGGGTGCCTCTTACCTCCTTTAAACATGCTTGGAGTTGTGTCATTATAAAATTTCAACCAAGAGCCAAATATCCCTAACTTTTTGTGAGTAGTGTATACGGGTGACAGCTAAAACATGATTTGAATGAAGAGTTACAGGTTAGGTGCATACTTGAGAACCAATGCAAACAGAAGACATCAACAGCAATGCAAGAATAAATATTACAGGAGAAAGAGATGTACAACAGCCATTGTCTTAGTTTACAGACAATCTATTATACACTAAAAAAATATATAAATAACATCTTGTAATGTTTTAAACTCCCAGAAGTCTTCAACAATCTTTTCCAAGTATCAGTTATTTACTGTATTTGATATCATGCAAATAATCAATTATTCATACATTCATTTATACAAAAGTGCTACAAATTGTCACGGTTGGAGGTAGTGGATCTTCTGGACCACCGCAAGTGATGGCGTAAGCCACGCCAGGGAGCGGAATCTAAGTAGGTCCCAGTTTACACCAGAGCCCGCCGCAAAGCAGGATGGACTTGCTGCGGCGGGAGTCTACCAGGTCGCTACCCCTGACGTGACTTGCTTTCTGAGGCAGCCGAGGTGTAGCGTGGTATAAAATCGGAAGACAGGCTCATAGTCGGGGACAGCCAGGTTGGTCAGAGCAGGCGGCAAGGTTCGTGGTCGTGGACAGGCGGCAAGATTCGTGGTCGAGGGACGGAGGCAAACGGTACGGTACACGGTAATCAGAACAAGACTTAGGACTGCTTTCTCAATAGGCAATGGGCACTAAAGATCCGGCAAATGCATCAGGAAGAGGCAGGCTTAAATAAGGGCAGCGGCCAGCAATACCCGGGGGACAGGAGACTCCGGGGGAGCGAGGACGGGTAAGTGAGCCGGGACACGGCTGCCGGAGCCAGCGCATCCGCTGCCCGACATGCGGGCAGCGGTGCCGCCAGGCTGGGAGGCACGGGTGCATCGGCGACCCGGGTTGAGGGTCGCGGGGGGCACCCGTGACACAAATATGCTGCATATATACATTGGATTCACCATGATGTGTATTACATAGACAAAGGTAAACAGTGGCTATATGATTTCAAAATATACATACAGACCATAATAAGTAAATGGCAACTGGAAGAGGGGAGACTTATGTAAAAACATACGATACATCCCTATCTTCCCATTTTTGTGTGTGACATTATACCGATACATCCTAGGTGGCACACACACAGTAACAGGTACAAGATTAGCGCTAAAATATTAGACGCATACATCTTTTTTGCGCACTTACTTGTAAAATTAAGTAGAATTGTTACCATCTCTGACATAACTCCCCCGAGGAACCATGAAGAATATTATATGGGGGAAATGCGTTGGCAATGGCCAGCTTTATATGGTCTTAATTTTTGCTATATCATTCACTCTCAATACCAGTTTGTTCCTATATTGGTTATGGCTTTGTAGGAACAGCCCTTTTTGGGGCGACTACCTTGCCAGTTAGGCAGGGTTTAATAGGGTACAGATAGTCCATTTATTATTATTTTTTGGACTAATTTCAGCATTTTGGATGTGGTGGCTTTTTCACTCTACCAGAATCAGTTACTGTCAATTAATTTTAATATTAAGTGGATACCCATACCAGAAAATGGCTTTTATTTTAATCTTATAATACCTCTACACATACATTGTTTGTTTATCCCGCAGGTTATATACTGCTGTGGCAACTGTGCTTATAAGATATTACTAGTGATTGGTTTTAGTACAGTAAATTTAGTAAAGGTTAATTTCAGTTTTTTCTTTCAGTTATGTGGTTTTCTACTGCAAAAATAGTAGCTGCATTAGATAAATGTATACAGTTATCACTACAATGCCATAGTAGTGTCGTACAGTAGTACAATAGTAATGTGTATACCTTACCCCATAATATATAAGTAGAACATACAGTTATCATATAGATGTTAACAGTCTTTAGCAAGTGCACTTATTAAATGGGGCACTAGGCAAAATGGGGGGGGACTCTGGGCGGGACCATGAGCTAACAGACGCTCTGGGCGACCCATGAGCTAACGGACGCTCTGGGCGGGACCGTGAGCTAACGGACGCTCTGGGCGGGACCATGAGCTAACGGACGCCCTGGGCGGGACCATGAGCTAACTGACGCCCTGGGCGGGACCATGAGCTAGCGGGGCAGACAGACAATCTGAGCGAACCATGAGCAAGCGGTACAGACAGACACTCTGGGTGAACCATGAGCCAGCGGTACAGACAGACACTCTGGACGGGACCATGAGCCAGCGGGACAGACAGACACTCTGGGCGAATCATGATCGAGCGGGACAGACAGACAATCTGGGCGAACCATGATCCAGCGGTACAGACAGACAGACACTCTGGGCGAACCATGAGCCAGCGGTACAGACAGACACTCTGGGTGAACCATGTACAAACGGGTCGGGAACAGACTAGCAAGACAGCAGGTCACAGCAGACATGTAGGCAGGGTCACCACAGTGGGATCCATGGTCAGTCCATTCTGTCACGGATGTGGACGATGGTCAGTCCATTTTGTCATGATCCGGCAGTAACAAACGTACGCTGAGGTGGCGATCGCTGGTAACCAGGTGTGGATCCACTGTGATCACCGCAGGCGTGATGGTAGACGGAGATCCACTCCAGGAAGCGGAGTCTAAGGGGCCTCCGGTCTTCACCGGAGCCCGCCGCAAAGCAGGACGGACTTTGCTGCGGGGAACCCCCAGGTCGCTACCCCTGATGTGGCTACCTGCGGTGACAGCCGAGGTGCAGGACAGGAACTCCAGGCACAGAAGCGGTGGTAGACAGGTACAGCAGGAAAACGTATGCAACAGCAGGAAGAAACATATGCATCAACAGGATTACAGCAGGAACAGCAGGTATCTGGACTGGTATAACAGCAGGATTCAGCAGGTAACAGGACTGGTATAAAGACAGGATACAGCAGGTAACAGGACTGGTATAACGACAGGATACAGCAGGTACTGGACAGGTATAAGGATGGCAGGAGACGACAGATGGGTGGTCAGGAGCTCTGATGGGCTGCAGGAACTGAACCAGCATCTCAGGGGTCCAGGATAGCAGCCCTGAGAAGCTGGCAGGAGCTCATATGGACAACCTCTAAGAAAGAAGCACAATACAAAAATGGACTGACCCAGAGCAAAGACAGGAACTTCCTCTTATAGCCAGGGGTCACAGGTCAAGAGGAAGGTGAACAGGACAGAGAACCTATAAAGGGCAGGAAGCTGCCGTGCACGCCTTTGGAGACGCAGAGCAAGTACAGGACCCCAGGAAGCAAGAGCAACAAGACAGGCAAGTATACAGCAGAACACAGGCTACTGGGACCCCTGCACAGGGAGCCCCAGCAGAGACATGACAGGCACAGACATGATGATGGTCCAAGGCGTGGCGTGAACTGTGACACTAGAGCTATTTTGCAATGAAGAATAGGCATAAATTTCAGCCTCTAGATGTACAAAGCTGGTAGAGACATCCCCCAACAGATTTGCAGCTGTCATTGCAACCAAAGGTGGTCATACATGCCACAGTTTTTTTTATTAGCAAAAATTTGGAAAAGCATGTATCATTTTCTTTACACTTCACAACTATTTGCTACTGTTCTATCACATAAAGTATCAAAAAATACATGTTAATTTGTAGTTGTAACGTTTAAAAATAATAACTAGTTCCAGGTATACGAATACCTTTTCAACCCACTGTAAGTGGTTAACACCTTGGATCCATGTTATCTCTGATCCCGGCAGTGGCAGGCAGATGTTGGGAACCAGCAACCAGTGTAGTACCTAAGTAGATCTAACTACAAGAACACTACATAATCATAGTAATAAAAAAGTAAGAAAAGTATACCCATAGAGAATCACCATTGAGATAATGCCACCCTGACGCACATTTCGGCTATGTGCCTTGACTCCTAGAAGAACCATGTATTATGTGGTCTATTTGTACTTAGATCTACTTAGCTACTACACATGTTATTTTTCCAGCACTGACTGATTAGCTTTGGCATTATACAGTTGTTTGGTTATCAGGTTACTCTCTTTTTCACTCCTGTTTACATGAACTCATTTATATATTCTTATGATATGTATTATCAATGCTCTAGCACTTTCTATCAAAATGTAGTTTATATTTATTACCCTGCGTAGTTTAAAGGTATAAATTTAGTTGATTATGTATGTGTTAGGAGATATCATTCTTTGATATTTCCATAGATGTACTGATCTCCTGTGATAGCAGCCTTTTTTGTGTGTGACACTCATCCTTTTTAATGTATGCATTATTTTTAATTAGTTTTTGAGCACAATAAAAATTAAATTTTAATGGCAACATAATCTGTATTGTGATTTATTTTCTGGATCTGCCTTCAAATATTTTTCATAGCCATAGGGATAAAAAGCTATATCAATGATTAATTTGATCTGTTTCTTTACCTTTGTTTGATGCCTTATTGGTATCTTATACTCTTATTATAGTAAAGTAAGGCCAGTGTGGGGAAGAATAGAAAAAAATTATAATTACCTCTGGTTCCCCGCCACTGCAGCTCCGAAACTCCTTGGAATTTGCTTATCTTTAATTCCCTGTTTCCATGCTGATAAACAAGAGAGACTCATGCACTATTTACTAACTATAAAAGTGCAAGCTTTTCTTGTGTGTTGGGAAAAAAACCCGAAAGGGAAGAGAAGAAAATCCCAGAGAGCTTCAGAGTTGCAGCAGTGGGAGACCAAGAGGTAAGTATGACTTTTTTCTATTTTTCCCCACCTTCACCCTGTTTTACTATAATTTTATGACACTGCTTAACCCCTTTAACCTAGAATTATGCAGTGTTAATCTGGACAGAATTATCTCTTTGTTCCACCTTACTGATTATGTAAGTATGGAATAATGCAGATGTTTGTCAGAATAGCTCAATATACCTTACCATGCATAACCTGACTTTGTTCCATGTATCTCAATGGTCTGAAAAACATGTATGGCTATATAATTGTAGAAGCTTTGAAAGATATATCCTTGTATTATCACAGCGGAGTAAATAGTCTATGCAGGGATATAGCTAGATAACATGAAAGGACCCTCCTTACTAATTGGAGGTTTAAATAATTTGTCCATCTAATGTAATGTTTCCTCTGTCAACAAAAGGACCTTTCCTTTCTGCTTTTTACTCAGCCGTCGAGGCTGTCATGCACATTGAAATATGCAATGCAGAATGACTGTAATTTAGAAACTGTGAAGTGAATGTAGTGTAAATGACAAGCAAATGTAGGAGAAAATTATCAACCCATATTAAAATGTGTAGATAAGATCCTGGAGGGTGAAGCGCATTAAGTCGACAAACCAGTATGTCAACAAGACACTAATTTGACAGAGAGCTAAATTGACGAGCAGTAACCAGAGAGGAACAGCCTTAATGTCATTGAGAATTGCCGCTTTAATTAAAATAAACAGCTTGATAAATGTAAAAATCTAAAGTTCATATAGAAATACAAGTGTGCCAATGCATATTAACAGGTACATTATTAAAGGGCTGTTAACAAATAAGAGGAAACAGGGTATTTTTTCCACAAAAAAATGCTCCACAATGTAATGTGCCATGCTTATATTTGGCTTGCTTGGAACAGGTTTCTAACATTGCAAACATGTAGGATGAGGTGCGAAAAAGCAGGATCAATATACCTCATTATAGTATGATCATTGAATCTTTATATATAGAAAAATAGCCGTTAAAACAGTGACTCTTAATGAACTATTGTTTCATAGGTTAGGGTGCAGATGTTGTCATGACAACAAGCCAACAAGGGTTAGGGCAGGGTTTCTAACTTCTTTCCACTAAAACCCAGAACATGTTTATGACTCCTTCATCTTCACAATTACTATTTGTAATAATTAATTTACAGGATGCATACGTATGTCAATAATAATATTCATTATTAATTTGATTGAATGATTGTTAATTTAAGAAATATTATACTAACAATTATTACATTAACAATGACATGTGATAGCAGGAAGGAGTAAACTGAAACAATCCACACATTAGGTAAATCAACATTTCACTATTTAAATCTACACAAATAATTGGAGTCAGGTTTCTGCAGCTTGCTCTAAAAGCCAGCAACGATTAAGCACTGCTGGACTGTCAGACATGGGACCTAACAGTTCTCTTTATCAACTAACTTTTCATTATAAACCAATCTAGTTTTCTAACACAAATGGATAATACAATACATTGACAAATAGATTCTAACAAATCCCTTGATTTAACTACTCTTTACAGCCAGCTTCCGGCTCACACTTCCTGTTCTACATCAGTGACTGACATTTCAGCTCTGCTATTCATAGCTGAGCCTGTTAGATGGAAATTGGTGATAAAGGGGTTTTAACAGCAGGGCACAAGGCTACAGAGCTCTAAAGGGATAACGTTTGTCAGTAAGAAAAATAAACAAGTTGTACTGCTGATAAGACACAGCAGGAATTGATGTCACCAGTGATGTCAGCTGCTAGAGCATAGAGAGATGACCAGAAGCCTAGGAAACCTTCTATAAACAAACAGGAGATGAAACTGCTCTAACCTTGAAATTAAGCAAAATCAGAACAGGAATGTATTTGGTAATAGATTTTATTTACCTTTGCCTACATGTTTAAAACCAATCATTTTGGTGAGAATACCCCTTTTATCTTATTTCCTAAATATTTATTTGAAAGAAATATGAGGGGAGAAAAAGAAAACAAAAAAAGTAGAAAAGAATGTAGAGTTTCTTATGTTGTAGTGATTCATAAGTAGGAAAGTATATAGGAAGGTACTGTTCAGTATTTTTTCCACTTATTTTCTTCGTTTTTGGCTGTTCAAATTGACTTGAATGCTCATTGCTACAATTTATTAGACGTGAATGTTAAAAAGAGGTTTGTTCGCTTGCAGGTGGCACATAAAAGGTGCTGGATTCATTCAATAACATCTGTATAGGTACTTGCGGTATCTATTTAATGGTGTTTTGAGATATGGCATCAACACATGTATAAATCTGCTAAATAAATGTGTGTCTGATAAAATCTTCTTTCCCAGATTTCCTGTTGTGCACTTTCAAATTATAAAATAAAAATAGGCTACAGCTGTTTAATAAACAAGAAAAAATATAAAGTTACTTTTGCACTCATTACCTTTACAGTACTGAAGCTGCCGGTGGTGTCCCTTGGTCTGTTTTCGTCCTGTTCTGCATTGGGCACATGACTACTGCAGCAAATCATGAGCTTTCTAAGCACTAATGTCAAGAAAATGGCCTCTGATTGGCTGCAACTGTCACATACAGACCACAAAGCAGGAAATAAACAGAGACTGAGGGACACCCCCAACAGCCTTAGTGCGAGAATGGCAGTGAATAGTTCAAGGATTAGTATTTTTTGTTTGCTTGTTCTACCATACAGCGGTAGCCTATTTTTAAGTTGGACAACCCTCTTTCAAGAGAAATGTGTCACCAGAAGAAAGGCTGACTGCCACTATTACGTATGCTTAAATGCCTATGAGTTTTATCTTACTGGAAAGAAGCCGTATATTTGACTTCTAAGGACGCAGTGGTGCAAAATTTTATTTCACAAAATTATTAATTAACTTTTTTAATAATTTTTGGGGCAGATAGATGGAAAAAAGCAGTTTTGCCATTGTTTTTGGCATTTTTTTCAAGCTCACCATGCAGCTTTAATAACACGTTATCTTCATTATTTGGGTTATTATGATCACTGCATTATGAAATATGCCTATTTTTTGTTAATACTTCTTGTTTCTAGTCTACATGTTCTTTTTATTTGTTAACTTAATTTTTTCTTCTATGATGAAATCCGCAGGTAGAAGATGGATAAGGACTAAATAAAAGGGTCATTCTGGAGTGGACTTGGCTGTAATCAATCTTCCTTATGGCTATGTTCACACGGCTTAAAATAGGACGTATCTCACCGCGTATTTCGCGCCGTACTGCGCGAAATACGGGGCGAGATATGTCCCAGTAATTACGGCAATCCACAGTTCTCAGAGAACTATGGATTACGTCTCCTCTCCCTGCTCGGACAATACGGCGAGCAGGAAGAGAAGTGACATGTCAATTATTCATGGCGTATTCGCACCAAGAATAATGAATGTCTATGGGGCTGGCGGGCGCCCCCTCCACTCCCCACAGCCCCGCCCCCGTACACACAGCTCAATTGTGGGCAAAATACATCCCCGCAAGTACACCGTGTGAACCTAGCCTATAGGTTATATTTTTAAATAGTTGCTCCAGAGAAATCAGCAGTGGCTGGAGATAGAACTGTCAGATAAGGTTTCTAATGGATTTGCTGTAAACACTAATAATACATAGAAACTGCAGAAGCTGTACAGTTAAAACTTTTAATACATATCTTAATACTAATATGAAAAAATGTTCCCAAAGATGCCCAAAGACTTTGAGTGCTATATTTCTTTTGCCAATTTTAACAAACACAAATCTTCTAGGGGCTCCCTCTTTTGTAAATTAAATGTTTCGATGTGTTTTAAAGGGGGTCTTGTCTGAGGTTTTTATTATAGTAAAATCTGATCCGGGGCTTTAATTAAAGTTATCTAATTTAAGTTATTTTGTATGGCTGGACTGAGGACATTACAGAGGGCTTATTCTGGGTTGGTATAAGAGTGGTCTAGTTTGGGATCTGTAGCAATAGAGCTTCTGGTATGTGATCTGTATTTAAAAGGTCTAATCTTGGCTCTTTTATTTGCATTTGTGGTCCAGTGTGTGGCCGTTATGGGGTCTTGTGTAATAGTTTAGGGGGCCTGTATTTAATTATATGGAGGGTCTTCAGTTGTTTAGAATGACTGGTATATGATCTATAATAGTTTTGAGAATTTGATCAGTGGTCTTTCTTGGGAGGTATGGTCTGTGGCTTTTGTTTAGAAGTGTGTAATAAAAGCGTTCACATACATTTACAGTCCTTTTCAGATCCTCTAACATGGTGCTTAGAAAATGATTGAAAGTACTGTGTAGTTTTCACTAATGTGACAAAAATGTTACAAATGTGGAAAAAAGTAATCATTTATTAATTTTTTTTTATTGGTTCTTGGAACTTGGAACATTTTTATTATAACTTAGTTCCACTTTGGAAATCACCAACCATTTTATACTTAGGTCAAGGTATCAAAAAAGCTAAGAAGATTACATTCCTCATCCAGCATTACAGCAGTGGATTAAAAATCCTGGAAAAATGCTGAAATTTTTTAATAGTTTATTTACTGTGTCGATGTCTGTGACCACAAGCATGTTAAGGTACAAAAATCTTTTCTTTTCAGTAGTTTTTATGGCTGTAGCAGAGACTCAGTACAAGTTTGCTGCTGTGTTGTCACTAGGGCCTACCCAGTGACCAGTGGTCAGAGGTGTAACTAGAGAAGACTGGGCCACATAACAAATTTTTGAATGCCCTCCAACCCTTCTCTGGATATCCCCTGACTATGAATATTTACCAATTCCTCTCAATAATAGTTACTAAATAATACAATAATACCTCATCGTACATATTACCACCATACTACCAATCAAATCTCTCTACCAAGAGCAACATTACCAATAATACTATTACATAAGGACCCGATTACACCAACAGAACACAACTACAAATTACCACTACATGAGTGACTAAATATCACTGAATACCAATTTACTATATTACCAGCACATAGTTACCATACAGTTGTAGATACCATTTTTACTCAGGCCTTCTGCAGACATATAAGCAATTACAGTGCAGTTACATCCAGTGACTCACAGGGGATGTCTTCTCCGATGAGTTGTTCTCTATCCCATTTCTTGACCATCCCGTCCAGCCCACCATGATTAATTCTCCCGTCCACACCGTAGGCCTGCAGAATTTGTAAACAAATCTCTTAGGCTGCATTCCCATAGCAAAGGCCAAATACCGGTTGGATTTTCCAACCGCTATTTAGTCTTTTTTTTGGCATGCAGAGGGAAGGCTTTTGTCTGCAGTTTGTGGATACAAGTCGTCCCCCTTCGCACCTACATGTTGATGATTTGTCCAAAAACTGGGCGGAAGAATGAACCGGCGGTGTCAAAAACCATCCAGTGGAAAATCCGTGCAGTGTGGACTGCTGAACAGATTTTCTAATAAAATCAATGTACAAGGCTGACAGTCTCTTTACAGATGTTTTTCAAATCCGGAAAACGTCTGTAAAACTGACTGAAAACCTTTTCCATGGGGACAAGCCCTCAGAATCCTCAGTTTTCCAGCACCTTTTCCTACTGTCCTCCACCACTGTATAAATTTCCCATGGGGGGATAGGAGGAGTTGGGGAGAAGGTTATGGGGGATAAGTAACGGTTGTATTTTGTGTTGGCATTAGAGGGGCGGAGAAGAACAGAGGACTAACCCACTGGTGATTGTGCTATAGCTTATAGCTGTGGCCTGTACCTCTCAGAATCATATTGTGTAGTCTGAACTCTATTCCATGTACCTCAGAAGATTAATGTGGACATGATCTTTAGGGGATGTAGGAGATGGTGTTTAGTACGGTCATGCTTTTTGTAGTGTTTCTTGTTTTTTCTACAGATTTCCTAATTGGACTATGATGGATTTATTGGAATATGTTGAAATAGTGTTGAATCCATTATTTAATAAAATGCTCAACTAGGTATGTTGTCCCGGAGTGTTTATTTAAATAAAGTGTTTTTTGTGTTGTGTTCTTTTACTATTTTATTCCAGTGTTAGTACTCGAGGTGTCTAACAGACAACTTTGGATTATTAGTGCTGGCACTTAGCCCCTCTCATTATGTAATGATCAGTTTCTTCAATGTCTGCAGGCTGGTATTTTTAGGATGGGCAGGGACAATATTTATGGCTCTTCCCATCCTATTCCTGGTATTGTTCTGTAGATGATAGTTTTACCTTGACTGGTTATGAAAAAAGGGGAACCCTATGTTGTTTTCGTTTAATTCTTTATTTATCAGAAAGCAATATCTATTTATATACTTACTTAATAAATAATAAAAAAAAAGATGACGTGTGGTCCCCCTGTTTTTCATAACCAGCAAAGGTAAAACCAGTAGCTGCAGACTAATGCAATCAGAAGGGGAAGGCCAATAGATATTTGTCCCTTCACACCCTAAAAAAGTAAATTTTAGCCCACAAAAAATGCACCCTCACCCAGGTGAATTGGTGAAAAAACATAAAAGTTTTTGGCTCAGAGTATGGCGCTGCAGAATAAAGGTAATACATCATTTATGCCAAAGAGTGAATGCTGGAAAAACAAAACCCCCGTAAACGCATGGCAAGTACTTTTTTTTTAGTTTTACCCCACTTAGAATTTTTGGGGTGTTTCCAGTATATTCTATGGTATGGTCAGTAACACCATGAAAAAGTACATCTTGTTCTGCAAATTAAAAGCCCTCATATGCCTATGGAGGTGGAAAACTAAAAAAAGGTGGGGAGGAAATAAATGAAGAGCCATATTTTTATTACCAGTAGTCAGGAAGGGGTTAATAAACAAGAGATAGAAAACAATATGACTTGGGGTTTGCCCATTTTTCATAACCAGCCAAGGTAAAACCGGCAGCTGCAGGCTGATACTATGAAGATTGAAAGATCCATGAATATTGGTCGTTTCCTACCCTAAAAGTACCAGCCTGCAGCAAACCCTAGAAGCCACCCATCACATTAGATGGTCCTTCTTTTAACTTGGCTCTTCCCAGCACCCTGGTTTGTTGGGTATTGGGATAATAGTAATAGTGGTTTAGTGTAAGTCTTGTAGTAATGAAACACTATTTTTTTTTTAAACTTTCCTTGACACCAGCCCTCGTTGACTATTTTAAGAAATAGATGCAAATCTGGTTTGATGCAGTTCAACATATCCAATCTACTGTAGTACAAATGAGGGAATTTGCTGAGAAATAGAAACACTATAAAACACATAAGTACTAAACCCCATCCCCTGCATCCTTAAAGATCATGACTGCGACTGATCTTCTAGGGGTTGGACTTCATGCCACACAGTACGATTCTGGGGCGTACAGGTAACAGCTGCAGTACAATCTCCAAGGGGTTGGTTCTATGTCCTCTTTTAGGAAATAGTGCTTGTATGTTGTTTTTATTTCCTCTCACAGCATTGTGTTATGCACCCTAGTACAAATACAAAATACAACCCCCACCTTACACTTTATAACTTCCTCACCACTGCCTATAGCCCCCGTACTCCACCTATCACTCTATGGTGAGTTTGTACAGTGTGGGAACAGAAAGGGAGGCATTGAGAAAGTGAGGAATATGAGATGTTTGTGTGTTTAATTCTACAGGAATGAGTTGTGGCCAGGAGAAGCCGTCATGACAGTTTGGAGCGGATGAAGAAAGAGAGACTCATTAGAGAAGATGTCAGCTATGAGTCACTGGATGTAACTACACTGTAACCATTTATAAGACAGCAGAGTGTCTGTGTACATTATATATACCAAAAATGGTCACTGTATGGTGATAATCTATGTCTGCAAAGCATTTTTAAACATCTTCCAAATAAAGAAGAGATATTTACGGATATTCCAGAATATTCATATTATTACTTAAGTATGTCTGCAGAGCGCCAGAGTATGTACTAGTATAACTAGTATACACTGCTATAGGGTCAGTGTATGTCAGGAATATTGGTAGTGGTGTAATGGTTTATATTCAGAAACAGTATGGTGGAATTATTCAGTCGCTATGTGGTGGTGATATGTGGTCATGATGTGTGTATTGGCGCTGGACTGCTGGATGAAGCTGGGCATGATTTTGTTAAGTTGGGTGTGGTTAGTGGTTTGTCCTGGTGTGATGCAATGTGCACGGGCGTGGCTAGAAGTGTGTCCAGGTGTGATGTAATGTGTTCAGGCAGTAGAAGTAAAGAAAAGGTAACAAACCAGGCCCAAACCAAACAATCAAAATCTAAGTAATACCTTCACAGTTCTCTAACCTGAGGAACTTAATTGCTCAGTCATGGACAATACAGGACGGCAACATTAAATATACATGGGCCAGAAGTGCTGTGAGACACTTTCATACATACTAATGAATGCTACACTAACCTACTGAGAAGTATGACTGTCTAGTCTGAGCCAGTTTTCATACATGTCACCCATTGTCTTTAAATACAGATTAATTGCAGAATATTTTAAAGTAGTAGTCCTGTTTCGGCAAATCCTTGTCGCTGGCTACTTGTTGCTAAGTGCAATCCGGCCCTGCAAGTGAATGAGGAGGGCAGCCCTAGCGCCATCCCCCTCATTCACTTTTATGAGAGTTCCGAGTACAGCTGAGAGTGTGCGCTCAGGTAAACTTGGAACTCCCATGAAAGTGAATGAGGAGGATGGCGCTAGCCAGGCCAGACTGTATTTAGCAACTAGCGGCCAGCGAAGAGGATTTGCCGAAATAGGACTAACCTTTGAACACAGATGGAAATGAGGATTGGAAGGACAATGTAATATGATTGCTTGAACATGTTTTGACACTTTTTAAAAGTTTAACGCACAAGCTGCAGCATTGATAAAAAATTGATAATTTTATTATGAAGGCATATAGCGGAGTTCTAAAGGGGTTGTTCAGATTTAGAAACAAACTTCTGTGTTTTCTCAAAAATAGTGCTACACTTTTCTACAGGTTGTATGTTGTTTTACAGCTCGGACCTTACAGAAATTGTAGCACTGCAGTACCAGATACTACTCTGACATTTGTGTCGGAGTAAATGCAGCCTTAAAGGGGTTTTGCCACGATGTAATGTTGACGTGGGATCCTCCAAAATGGGTTTTTAATCACTTTTCTAAATATATGTGATTACAAAAATTGCAGTTTGAGAGAGCTACAGCCTTCCTTACATGCCCTTGGTTACTTCAAAGCGTCTATTAGATACGGCCTGACAAGAGCTGGACGGGCTTGCGCAGAGAGAGCTTCTTATCTGATGAGACTGAGCTGCAGAAGTTTTTAAGGCACCGGGTAGCAATATGTTTTCTTTTGTATACAGAATAAACTAGTTATAGTGTGATTAGATACCTGCTTTATCTGATGACAGAGAACATGAAGAAGCTTTCAAGCTGCTGTGTAGAATAGGTGTTGTCTTTTATATATAGAATCCACAAGTTATAGTTTTTTTATTTCAGTGAACATGTCACAGGATCCCTTATGCAGCTTTGTGCTCTGGCTGTGTGTGTCTCTCTCTCTTTCAGCTCCGTGATTTGTTTACATTAGCTACTTAGCAGATAAGGCTCCTCCTGACAGTGCAGTCTGAGGCTGTGTCTGCTGTATTGACAATCCACTCTTGTACTGTTTATTATTTCACTTAAGTTTTGAGATGCTCCCTTGGATTCCTTACTCCTCACTGGCCCCCACCCTCTCTTCCCTGCAGCTTCATGACTCAGCGTGTTTTGTTTACATCCTACTATCATGCTGACCGGAGGTACGTAAATGGTCTCTTGGCAAATCCCCTTTAACAACACTTCAATAAGAAAATGGTATCAATGTTATCAATAATGTTTAAACAGACTTTATATGAGATCTTCTATTGATGTTCTATCATCCAAACAGTAGTAGTAGTATTCAGCATTTGAATTTATGTATGGCATGTGGCTCTTTAGTATGGATTGGTTTATGGGCAGGAATATTATATTAAAGCAGATCTGTCATCTAATCATGTACTGTATGATTAGATTCATTGTGCTCCTATTCAAAGTGGCAAAAAATAGCTACTGACCTGACCTGCTGGATGCTGTTTATAAATGTAAAGACAGTAATCTGATAGTCATGAATGTGGTAGACTCACAATTACTTTCCTGCATTATGTGAACTCTCCTATTTGTCAAACAGTGATTTATTAATTTTTTAGGCCACTTAGCCTAAGATATATTCCTACATAGGGCAGCATGTTAAAATAACAGTTCTGCTTTAACTTTGCTTTAATCTAGATTATACTACATATAATTTGGGAAGATAGGATTTAAAGGATATTTTATTGTAAACTAATGCTTTGGTGCTTGTGGGGCGGGACTTTCCGGGACCCAGACCTGCACGTTGGATCTGACTTTCGACCTACCACAGTGATTGATATGCCCAAGTTACATTTCTGCTTTTAAGACTACACTTATTGTTTCACACTTAAATTGTTCATATGTTTCACATAATACATCTACTAAGTGCTAAATGATACTATTTTGAAACGGTTGGGCTTCATTTTGAAGTCTTCTGAACTCTCTGAGTATAACTTGCATTTTCAGATGTTAATTTGGAAGCAAACTCCTCTGTTTATACCCTAATGTACAATATGGGATATGATTTTATTACTAACGCAGCAAATCACTCTGTGCATGCTCGCATACCTCTACGTTCTTCCGTACACTCGCATCTGAATCCCTACGGGACAGCCTATCGTCTAGCACAGACTCATTACATGGACTGCACAACTGACTGCCACGAATTTAATTGCGTATATTAAAAGGACTTGCCACATCTTACTACATTTTCCCCTCCACCCCCATATGTCTGTTCCCCTCCCCTCTTCCTTTCCGCCTTCTTTGTTTTGTTGCCCCATGTTGGCGCTAATGTTTGTTATTGATTGAAAATGTTAATAAACATATTATTAAAAAAAAAAAATCATTTAAAGAGTTAAAGAGTCTTCCCCTTACATATACAGGCAGTCCCCAGGTTACAAATGGGATAGGGACTATAGGTTTGTTATTAAACTGAATTTGTATGCAAGTTGGAACAGGTATATTTATTAAATGTAACTCCAGCACAAAAGTTTGTTTTTTTAGTTTTGGATAGTGCAGGAAAGGGTTTTTACATTTGTTTTGCTGTCTGTGCCCCTGTTAAGAAGACCACCTCATTTTCACCTCATATGCTGCTGTGGCATGCTGGAACTTGTAGTTCCACAGCTACTATTTGCTGTGGAACATGGAACTATAAGCGCCAGCATGCCACATAAGTCTCCGTTTGTAGCTAGGGAATAGATGTAATTTGGAACGTTGCAAGTCGGGGACTGCCTGTATTTATAGCATATCCCTTGGCTAATTAATGTTTGATGCTGTAAGTGGTGGTTCAAGAGGTGTTACCCGCACCATCTGCTACATGCAAGCAGAGAATAAATAGAGAATTGGCCACTCAGACCCCCCGCTATCATCCTTTATTAGAACAGGGTTTCCTTATTCTGAGAGGTGCGCATCATATTACTTTGAACCCCACCTATAAGACATACAGTATTAGGCATATTGTAAGGATGCGCCCTAAACATCTGTATTGGGACTAACCTATTAACAGTTCATTTAAATATGAATATACTAATGTGCGAATCAATAATGTAGAAATACCCTCTAGAACTGATTTTTAGAGTGTTGAGATAATTCACCCCTTCCCTTCACAGCATTAGTAATGCGCCTAACGTGTATAAAGCCTATAGATGGTTGAAAATAAAAGTCATTAGAATAGCATGTCAGTGAATAGAAACTATGGTAGTGATTTTGCTTGGAGGACCACAGGTCCCAGCAAGACCTGTGGTGTGCTGCCTCTTGCTGTATGTAGAATAAAGGATGAGAGCAGCAAAATTTAATTCCAAATTTAATGTAGTAAAAATTAAAAATTGTAAAATCTGAACAACAACATAAGTGGGTTATTTAATGTAAAACTAGTTTTAGATTCTATTAAATTTAAATGTATTTTGTAGGAGATATTTTTATATTTTGGGATATTATATGTTTTTATATTAATTTTTATGATAAAGTTTTTTATTATATATTTTGTAGGAGATATTTTTATATTTTGGGATATTATATGTTTTTATATTAATTTTTTATGATAAAGTTTTTTATTATATATTTTGTAGGAAATATTTTTATATTTTGGGATATTATATGTTTTTATATTAATTGTTTTTATTAAATTTTTATTAAATTTAAATAATTTAATTTTATATAGTCTGATAATTATCCGAAATCACTTTTTTATTATTGTACTGTTGTAAGTTGAGAAATAAGGGAAATTTTTTGCCCTAATGGCAAATCTAGCTCCACTTCGATTCCTCAGAAATAAGTTTGCCTGTTCGAGCAGTAATTCGCCTAGCTTTGCCAAATCACATTCATACATGTGCAGGGCCGTATTTCCAACTAGGCACCAGTGGGCACGTGCCTAGGGCGGTGTCTGTCAGGGGGGCGGCATGGCAGCAGGAGTTTAAGGTTTTTTTTCTGTTTTTTTTTTTTCTAACTGCTTTCCTCTGGGCACCCGCCCCCCCAGGTGGTCAAAGCGGAGCGGTGCGGGGAGGGAGAGGGGGGGGGTCGGAGGTTATGGCTGCTAGTGACTATCATTGGTGGCAGAGGCGTTCGTCGCGATTAACTGTTGTTGTTTTTCGGCAGAGCGGCAGCGGACAATGGAGCACCGGTGGGGACACACTGCTTCTCCCTTCCGGCGCTCTGTTGTAATGACAGACAGCATCAGCAAGTTGCGCTGATGCTGCCTGTCCCTTCAGTGGTGCGGTGCGCTGCTGGGAAAGGAGGGGGGCTGAGCTGCCTGCCGGGGAGAGAGAGAGGAGCAGCGCGGCCATCCCACTCCTCAGCAGCGCACGGACGGCGCTGAAGAGAAGAAGACCAAGGCCTCCCGCTCTTCAGGATAGGTAAGTGAATCGGAGGGCAGTGGGGAAATTGTGGGGGGGGTGTATTAGTAATGGTGAGGGGGAGGGCATGGGGGAAATGGGAGAGGGGGTATGATGAGGGGGCCCGCCCTGCTACCTAACATCTCAAGGTGGCACGCCTACATAACCTCTAAATGGTGCCTGTATACATAACATCTACAGGGTGCCCTGATACCTAAACTCTAAAGGGGGCCAGGCTACCTAACCTCTACAGGGGGCCCGGCTACCTAACCTCTAAAGGGGCCCAGCTACCTAACCTCTAAAGGGGGCCCGGCTACCTAACCTCTATAGGGGGCCCTGCTACCTTACCTCTAAAGGGGGCCCGGCTACATAACCTCTAAAGGGGGCCCGGCTACCTAACCTCTAAAGGGGGCCCTGCTACCTTACCTCTAAAGGGGGCCTGCTACCTAACCTCTAAAGGGGGCCCTGCTACCTAACCTCTAAAGGGTGCCCGGCTACCTAACCTCTAAAGGGGGCCCGGCTACCTAACCTCTAAAGGGGGCCCAGCTCCCTAACCTCCCAAGGCGGCCCGGCTACCTAACCTCTATAGGGGGCCCCGCTACCTTACCTCTAAAGGGGGCCCGGCTACATAACCTCTAAAGGGGGCCCGGCTACCTAACCTCTAAAGGGGGCCCTGCTACCTTACCTCTAAAGGGGGCCTGCTACCTAACCTCTAAAGGGGGCCCGGCTACCTAACCTCTAAAGGGGGCCCTGACTACCTCACATCTCAAGGGGGCCCTGGCTACCTAACATCTAAAGGGGGCCCTGGCTACCTAACATCTAAAGGGGGCCCTGGCTACCTAACATCTAAAGGGGGCCCTGCTACCTAACATCTAAAGGGGGCCCTGACTACCTAACATCTAAAGGGGGCCCTGGCTACCTAACATCTAAAGGGGCCCTGACTTCGTAACATCTAGAGGGGGCCTGTATACCTAACCTCTAAAGGGGGCCCTGCTACCTAACCTCTAAAGGGGGCCCGGCTACCTAACCTCTAAAGGGGGCCCGGCTACCTAACCTCTAAAGGGGGCCCAGCTACCTAACCGCAAAAGGCGGCCCGGCTCCCTAACCTCTATAGGGGGCCCTGCTACCTTACCTCTAAAGGGGGCCCGGCTACATAACCTCTAAAGGGGGCCCGGCTACCTAACCTCTAAAGGGGGCCCTGCTACCTTACCTCTAAAGGGGGCCTGCTACCTAACCTCTAAAGGAGGTCCGGCTACCTAACCTCTAAAGGGGGGCCCTGACTACCTAACCTCTAATGGGGGGCTCTGGCTACCTACCCTCCAAATGGGGCCCTGGCTACCTAACCTCTAACGGGGGCCCTGCTACCTAACATCTAAAGGGGGCCCTGGCTACCTAACATCTAAAGGGGGGCCTGGTTAACTAACACCTAATGGGGCCCTGGCTACCTAACATCTAAAGGGAGGCCATGACTACCTAACATCTAAAGGAGGCACTGGCTACATAACATCTAAAGGGGGCCCTGCTACGTAACCTCTAAAGAGGGCCCTGACTACCTAACATCTAAAGGGGACCCTGGCTACCTACTATCTAAAGGGGGGCCCTGACTACCTAACAACTAAAGGAGGCCCTGGCTACATAACATCTAAAGGGGGCCCTGACTACCTAAAATCTAAAGGGGGCCCTGGCTATATAACATCTAAAGGGGGCCCTGACTACCTAACATCTAAAGGAGGCCCTGGCTACATAACATCTAAAGGGGGCCCTGACTACCTAACCTCTAAAGGAGGGCCCTGACTACCTAACATCTGAAGGGGGCCCTGCTACCTAATATCTGATGGGGGCCCTGACTACCTAACATCTAAAGGAAGCCCTAGCTACATAACATCTAAAGGGGGCCCTGGCTACATAACATCTAAAGGGGGCCCTGGCTACCCTTCAATTAGCTTTCTTCTAGAGCCGTTACATGGTTGTAGTGGGCGTGGCTTTTGTAAAGGGATGTGGCATGATGTGAAAGGGGCGTGGTAATGGGGCGTATTCGGGTTTAGTGCCTAGGGCAGCATGACCTATAAATACAGCCCTGTATATGTGTCTAATATTACCAGTGTGGTACGACAGACCTCCATAGCACCCCCAAAACGACCCCGCATTTTAGGCACATTAGAAAGTGTGGAGTCTTACAAACAATACGCCTAACACATTCAATAGGCGCATTAGACATCATAGACTGATCACTTAGGTACATTTTATGCCAGAAAACGGTGAATAACCCAATCATACATGTCTCCCTTAGACATTTTTCACATTTTCAATAACATTTGCAACACAGATTTTTTAGGGACCAGTCCAGTTCGGATGTGGCTTTGAGGGGTCTGTATGTTAAATACTACCATAAATGACTCCATCTAACAAGCTACATGCCCTAAAGTATTCAAAACAGCATTTAGGAAGTTTATTAACCCATTAGGTGTTTCACAGAAATGAAAGAAAAGTGGAGGTAAAATTTCAAAATTTCACTGGAACACGGTAGATGTGACAAGTGAAATGCAACATCGATTCCCCCAATTCTACCATTTTTATAGATATCCCATATGTGGCCTGAGTGCCCTATTTGACTCAACCACAAGCCTCAGAGTAGGAGGAGCACCTTCAGGACTTTTGAGTCTCATTTCCATTATGATTTTCTCATTACAGGTTTGCGACAGTTTATTTGCTAATTTAGCAAACACCTATAGTTGAAACCAGAAGTTTAAATAAACTATGAAAAAAGACACATATGCATGTTTTTTTTCACTATCTGACATGAAATCAGAGGAAACCTTAACTGTTTTAGGTCAAATATGATTACCAAAATTATTTATATTTGCCAAATGCCAGAATCATGAGAGATATTTTTAAGACATTTTTATTATTTTCTGAAAGTCAAAAGTTTACATAGATTTCATTAGTATTTGGTAGCATTGCCTTTAAACTGAATGAATTTGATAAAATGTTTTGGATATCCTTTCACAAGCTTCTCACAACAGTTGGTAGGAATTTTGGCCCATTCCTCCCGACAGAACTGGTGTAACTGAGACATGTTTGTAGGTCGCCCTGCTCGCACCTGTCTTTTCATCTTTGCATACATTTTCAATTGCATTGAGATCAGGGCTTTGTGATGGCCACTCCAAAACATTGTCTTGGTTATCCTTAAGCCCCTTTGTAATCAGTTTGGCACTGTGCTTCAGATCATTGTCCATTTGGAAGACCCACTTTCGCCCAAGCTTTAAACTTTCTGGCTGATGTCTTGAGATGTTGCTTCAGTATTGCCACGTAATCTTCTTTCCTCATGATGCCATTTATTTTATGAAGTGCACAGGTCCCTCCTGCAGCAAAACAACTTCACAACATGAAGCTATCACCCCATGTTTCACAGTTGGGATGGTGTTTTTAGGCTTCCAAGTTTCTACCTTTTTCCACCAAATGTAATGATGGGGGGGTACGAAGGTGACTGGTCCCCCCACTTTTTTCTGGGTGGGGGACGGTCCCCCCCACTTTTTAGCCACTTCAATAAAAAAATAATCCATATGAAAGCATGAGAATACGTAAGTGGAGAGAGAAGAGCACAGAGGAGGAAGAAGTTACCCCTTTGCCTCCTATATTTCTCTGCATTTTGGGGGGACAGAGTAGGTAGCAGCCTCAAGTGTCAGTGCAGAGTGAGAGCAGTGCTGATTGGTAGAGAAGGAGTCATCAGGGGCTGCTTTACCAATCAGAACACTGCTCACAGTCCAGCACACTCTGTATCTATGGCTGTATCTTTCCCTCCCATTGTATACCACTTCCCCTATTCTCAGCCCTTATCAGAGAAGAAGGGAAGCTCCTGATGAATGCCAACTCCACCAGACTACAGGAGACAGGTAAGGAGGGGACAAGGGCACTAGGCGGTGTGTGTGCATGTGGGGTATGTACTGTATATGTAAGATGTGCATATACTGTATGTGTATATACTGTATGTACAGCCATGTGTCTAGCCATGTCACGTCTTCCCTGCACTTATGTGCCCTGGAAAATGAAAGTAAATGGGGCTGGCCCCGCACGTACTTCTAAAGCATCCAGCATATAGCAGAGCGCATAGTACGCCCCGCTATCTGCCGTGTGAACATACCTTAAAGGTACATTTATGCAAATTATATGAATGCTGATTCTGGGACGGATTCAGTGCTGGATCTGCCTCAGAACCAGCATCCAGTCCGGCAGGAAACTGATTTACATAATACCCTATGTAAAATCAGTGTTCTTGTTTGTATTTTCAGCGCAAACTGTCAGTGCCTACAAAGTATTCTTCGAGGCATTTTCCACACTAACAACACTAAAGGATAGGAGGCAGAAATCTTCCTCAGGCAGTCTAAGTCGTTTGCTCATCGTAATTCTGCATTTGCAAGCGCCAAATTTCCAACAAGCAAATGACACTGCCAGTGCCAATAAACTGTTATGTGAACCCACCCTAAGTGTGTAGTGTCTCTGTGTTCTATATATGTATATACACACAATTTCCGGGTTACCTTTTCTAATGTAGTCTTTGGGGTACAGTGGGTAATGTAATAATCTCTGGGGTATGGAGTAATATGATCTCTGTTGTACAGTGTGTAATGTAATCTCTGTGGTACGGTGAATAATGCAGTTATATCTGGGGTTTCATAGTTTCATAGTTTGTAAGGCTAAAAAAAGACAAGTCGTCCATCTAGTTCAGCTGTTGTGCTAAGGTGTTGATCCAGAGGAAGGCAAAAACCCCCAATGAGGTAGAAGCCAATTGTCCTCATTTTAGGGAAAAATTCCTTCCTGACTCCAATCTGGCAATCAGAAAAATCCCTGGATCAATGACCCCTCTCCTGAATCCTAGTCACTATAACTTGTTATATTATTACGCTCCAGAAATGCATCCAAACCCTTTTTGAACTCGGTTATTGAATTCACCATGACCAGTCCCTCTGGCAGAGAATTCCATAGTCTCACTGCTCTTACAGTAAAGAATCCCTTTCTATGTTTATGTAGAAACTTTCGTTCCTCAAGACGTAAAGGATGCCCCCTTGTTCTAGATACAGCCCTGTGTATAAATAAATCTTGGGAGAGATCTCTATATTGACCTTTGATGTATTTAAACATATTTATTATGTCCCCCCGAAGCCTTCTTTTCTCTAAAACTAAATAACCCTAATCTTGCCAATCTTTCTGTGTACTGTAGTCCACCCAGTCCTTTTATTATTTTTGTTGCCCGCCTTTGTACCTGTTCAAGCTCTACAATGTCTTTCCTGTGCACTGGTGCCCAAAACTGTACACAATATTCCATGTGTGGTCTAACCAGTGACTTGTATAATGGGAGAATAATGTTCTCATCATGTGCATCTATGCCCCTTTTAATGCACCCCATGATCCTATTTGCTTTGGCTGCTGCTGCCTGACACTGGCTGCTACAATTAAGTTTACTGTCCACCAGGATTCCCAAGTCCTTCTCCATGTCACTTTTACCAGTGTTTTTCCATTTAACATGTAATCATGTAATGGATTTCTCTTCCCCATGTGCATAACCTTGCATTTATCAGTGTTAAACCTCATCTGCCATTTCCTGCCCAGGCCTCCAACTTATCCAGATCCCTTTGTAATAACATATTATCCTCTGTTGTGTTGATTACTTTACAGAGCTTAGTATCGTCTGCAAAGATCGATATTCTACTGTGTATTCCCTGTGTAAGATCATTAATGAAAATGTTAAAGAGGATAGGGCCCAATACTGACCCTTGTGGTACCCCACTAGTAACAGCGATCCAGTCTGAGTATGTACCGTTAATTACTACCCTTTGTTTTCTATCAGTGAGCCAGTTACTTACCCACTTGCACACATTTTCCCCCAGTCCAAGCATTCTCATTTTATTTACCAACCTTTTATGTGGCACCGTATCAAATGCTTTAGAAAAATCTAGATATATGACATCCAGTGCCTCACCCCGATCCAGTCTAGCACTGACTTCCTCATAGAAGCTGATGAGATTAGTCTGAGAGGACCGATCCTTCATGAACCCATGCTGGAACGGCGTTATACATTTATTTTCAGTGAGATACTCCAGGATAGCATCTCTGAGAAAACCTTCAAACATTTTACCTACCACAGAGGTTAAGCTTACTGGCCTATAGTTTCCTGGATCACTTTTTGACCCCTTTTTGAATATTGGCACCACATTTGCTATGCGCCAATCCTTTGGGACATACCCCGTTATTAGACAGTCCATGAATATTAAGAATAGGGGCCTATCTATGACATCACTTAACTCTCTTAGGACACGTGGGTGTACAGTGGTTAATGCAGTAATCTCTCGGGTACAGTGAGTAATGTAATCTCTGGAGTATGGTGTAATATAATCTCTGTTGTACAGTGTGTAAGGGAGTAATCTCTGGGGTACAGTGAGTAATGCAGTAATATCTGGGCTAAACTATATAAACTGTAAACTAATCTCTACGGAACAGTGTAATGTAATCTCTGGGGTACAGTGAGTAATGTAATATTTGGGGTAAGGTGTGTAATTTAGTAATCTCTGAGTTACAGTGAGTAATGTAATTCATTTCTAGGGTTCAGTGTGTAATATAATACATTTTTGGGGCACAGGGAATTATATTATTTCTTGAGTACAATGTGCAATTCATTTCGAAGGCGCAGTTAGTAATGTAATTTCTGTGGTTCCCATGTGTAACATAATTCATTTCTGGTGTATGGTATGCAATAAAATACATTTTGGGGTACAGTATGTGACATGATTCTTAGGCGTACAATGAGATTGGGTTCTTTTATTTTCCTCATTCTGTTGTGTATATAACACATTTAATGAAGTAGTGATGGGGGATGGGAGGGGTTAAACGAAATTTCCAGCATTGCACAACATTTTTTATTTCCATCTAGAGGGGGACATATTATAGGGGGGCTGGTTCGGTTTTATTGCCAGGGCTGCTTTTTAGTCCCAGTCCGGTTCTAAACTTCAGTAATTAGAGAGCCACTCATAACCTTACGGATTGCACCAAAAGTGTTTGCTATAAGGACTCCGCCCGGACCTGCTGGGAGGGGCTCACAGCACTCCTTAAGACCTCCTAGCTGGGTTAGAGGAGGCCACTTCACTGCAGGGAGAGGAGGGGAGAGAAGGGAAGGGATGGGAAGCGAAAGGGAAGTCGAGTAAAAAGGCACGAGGGAAAATCCGTCCCCCCCACTATTTGAACCAAAGTTACGCCCCTGGTCATTATGGCCAAACAGTTAAATTTTGATTTAGTCAGATCACAGGACATGTCTCCAAAATTGTAGGTCTTTGTTCCTGTGTGTATTTGCAAACATTAATTTAATGTTTCTTTTGCTGTAATGGCTTCTTCCTGGCAGAGTGGCCAAGATATATCACTCATTTCACTGTGGATAAAGACACAATCTTACCAGCTCCCGCCAACATCTTCACAAGGTCTTTTGCTTTTCTTCTTGGGTTGATATGCACATGTCGGACTAAAGCACATTCATCTCTGAGACACAGAACCCATCTCCTTCCTGAGCAGTATGATGGCTGGCTTGTTTGTACAGATGAATGAGTCACCTTGCAACCAAGGATGATCCAACTTGTGTAAGTCCACAATTCTCTTCCTGATATCTTGGCTGATTTCTTTAGACTTTCCAATGATGTTACACACAGAAGAAGTGTGCTTCTGATGTGCATTAAAATATATCCACAGTTGTGTCTCTAATTAACTCAGATGACATGATATCATCATATGGGCTGTCCCAAATTGTTTAAAGGCATAGTAATCCTAGTGTATGTAAACTTTTGACTTTGCAGAAAGTAATGAAAATGCCTTCCTTAAAAATTATGTCATTATTCTGGCATTTGGCAAATATAAATAATTTTGGTAATCCTAATTGATCTAAAACAAGTAAGGTTTATTGTGATTTCATGTGAGATAGTGAGAAGAACATGTATAGGTGTCTTTTTATATAGTGTATGTAAACTTATAGTTTCAACTGTAAGCTTTCCCAGCTAAACTAAATAAATACCCAAGTAATTACTTTAAAACGTAACTTTTATTGATTCTGCACTAACTAATCTAACACCTAGACAAGTCTGCAGTAATACTTTTGTTTCAGATAGTATATGACTGTCATTTCTGACTAGCTATCTAGTACTGCTGACGTTAGTGGTACATAAGCTATATACTCTAAGCTCTGACTAGCTAACTAAAAAGCTAACTAAAAATTACAATCATGTGCTGTTCCAGCTATGGCTTCCAGTTGCCGCCATTCATATTACATGGAAGTTCATGTTAAGTTTATTATATGTAATGTAGATATATTCTGTTGGTTGTGTTATGCTGCCACCCTGTGGCCATTGTTTGCTATCGTTATGTTTTATGTATTTTCCATATCACCTTGCTTGATGCTTCTTTTCCTGTTCTGTGAAGTCACATCCTGTCTTGCTTCACTGTAGTCGTGACTCCATCTTGTCCAGGCATGTTTGCATGGATCTGAGAGGAGAAATCTTTTCAACAGCATTTATTTATCTTGTGTGTTAGCTCAAGGTACAGTGAATAAACTACCCTAAAGGCTAATCCAGTGCATTCGCCTCATTGGATCTCCACATGCTTTGGAAGGGGATCAATATAGCTAGTTCACTATCTACCATACGCTTGTGCAGAGACTCACAACCCATCAGGGACCTCTCTAAGGTACATTGGTGGCAGAATAATTCATGCCCCCGCATTAATTACTGACAGGATCATTAATGACAGGATATCTTACTATGCGGGTCAGTACAATTGAAATGATATAAACTGTATATAGTTTAGGTTTTATTACTTTTATACAATAGAAATGCGTTTTATGTGCATTTTGAGTGACTTGTTTTTTGCAAGATGAGCTGACAATTTTATTTACCGTATATCGTTTTTGGGGGACAAAGCTTTTTTTAGCACTTTTAAATCCATTTTTTGGAAGTCAGAATGAAGAAAATGCTGCAATCATAGTAGTGTTTTTTATTTTTAACAGCTCTCACCTTGCAGTATACATCACAAGTTAGTTTTACTCTGTGGGTCGATACGATTATGGAAATATCCAATTTATATAGTTTTTGTTTGCTGAAGTGCTTTAAAAAAATTGTGTTTTTATTGTGTAAAACAATATTTATACAATGCTTCTGATAGCCATAACTTTTTTTTTCCATATACAGAGTTGTGTAAGGGCTTTTTTTTTGCGGGATGAACTTACATTTTTTATTGGTATCACACTGGCGTTTATATGAATTTTTGAATGACAGCTTTATAGGGAAGGTTGTTATGCATACTGTAATACCAAATATGTGCACTTTATTGATTTTTTTAAAAATCTTTTTGGGATCGGTTGGCATTTGTAAGGGGGAAAGGGTGGTGTGTGTGTTTTTATTTAATTTTTTGTGTTTGTGTTTTACTTTACTTGTCCCCATAGAGGACTTGTATCAGTGATCTTCAGATCACTGTTACAATGGAGAGCATTACACAGTATTACTGTTGTGTACTTCTCTCCATGGCAATTGTCAATCACTATGCCCAGCTGGGCATAGTGATGTCATGGGCAGCTCAGAAGCTTTTGTTAGGCTTCTGGGCTTTCAAGGAAGCCATCAGAGTACAGGTACGTCCAATGTTCGGAAAGGATGCAAAAGAATAAGTTGGTAAAATGGGGTTGTTTGGAACTTTACATTTTTTTTATACTTTTAAAACTTTTTTCTTTTTTACTTGTACTTTTAGTTCCACTAGGCTACTTGATCACTAGGGGTGTGATCACTTGTACACTGTTCTGCAACATTAATGTATTGCAGAATTGTATATGATAATGGCTGCCCTACTACACCGTGTCTAATGGTTTAGTAGCAGTAGTAAGATGGCAGCCGTGGAGGACTAGATTAGGCTCCTGGATGCCATGACATGAATATTGTCACTGGGAGTGCAATCATGGACCAGAACAGTGTGCAGCACCATTTCTGAATTCCTTAAATGCAATGGTTGCAATTACCAAAACAATTTTAAAGAAATTTGTGGAGGTGCATGCTAGCGTGGCCACAAAGCAATGCAAACACATCAAAATAGAAGCATTCTACAAATGCTAAGAGATAAAGTGAACATAGGAACTATTTCAAAATGCATTTCTGCTACTTTTCGAATAAATAAAAATTTGAGGTTCTTCACACACATTTTTTATCTAAAATGCTATCCACCAAAGACAAGGTGACCTTAGTTCAGATGGGAACCTACTCTGACATTTTACCTCACTTGGTGCCAGATCAGAACTCCATATTTTCAGGGAGTGAAGGTCCCAGCTACATTCTGCTTTGATTAAAAACACTGTGTGGATGGGCAGGGTACACAACCAAAATGGAGGCTAGCCACTCCCCCATGCATACAATCCAAAAAAAAAATTGATCAGCACATCCAAAACAAACAGACATTCCCATGTGAATTTAGACCACCTTGTCATAAGTAAATGGGCCCTTGCAATTTTGATCAAAAATGCATTTTGATATGGTTCCTATGTTCACTTTAACTGTCTCTTAGCATTTGTAGTGTGCTACTATTTTGTTGCGTTGGCATTGCTTTGCTGCCATGATAGCATGCACCTACACAAATTTCTTTAAAATTACATTTTTATTTTTGGATTGTATGCAAGGGGGAGTGAATAGTCTCCATTTTGTTTACGTACTCCATCCATTCACAAAGACTGTTTTTAATCACAGCAGAGTGTAGCTGGGGCCTTCTATCCCTGAAAAGACCCTAGTGAGGTAAAATGTCACAGTAGGTTTCCATCTGAATTAAGGTCACCTTGTTGTTGGTTGATGGATCCTTACAATTTTGACCAAAAATGTGGACTAACAACCTTACATTTTTATGTATTCAAAAAGTAGCAGAAATACATTTTGAATTAGTTCATAATGCTCTGAAATTGGTCATACATGGTGTTAGTAGCATGGGTTACTGGCCAAAACAACATCTCTATCCCCTCATGGCAGATTAGTAACCATGGTTCCTCCATGGTTACAACTCTGCTATGAGGGGATAGAGATGTTGTTTTGGCCAGTAACCCGTGCTACTAACACCATGTATGATCGATGTCAGAGCATGGGACATCGGCAATATCAATAGATGCATGGGTCCGTGAGTATATTAACCCCAATATCATGTGGGATAGTACTAGCCAATAAATGGGACCCCGGTGACTATATTATGTCTTCCATATTGGCTTTATTTTTCTCTAGCCTACCATATCATCTATCCTGACTAAATGAGGTGGTGATATTTGAACAATAACGTAGTAATATCTTTCTTCAGGAATCCCTGATAGTCCAAGGAAAACTAAGGGGATGTGAACAATTAAAGAGATAGTATTTTGTCTAACGAAAAGTCCCTGATGAACCCCAGCTATTTGATAAGGGGGGAAACATGTAGGACAAATTTATTGGGACAGTATATATTTACTTTCTTTAGGTACTATATTGGGACAAAAATAGTGGAGCAGGATATGGAGGTATCAAATCGGAATCAACATAGGATTTAATAGTGGTGTGTTTATGACACTGTAGATATACAGGTGTTCTTTCTGGATAGATTGACGTTTGGGTAGAGATTTGGTCTCTGATGAGGCTTTTTTATTATGAACAACTAGGGACATATATTTATGATACCAGATAGCAACAGGGAGGAGACACCCTAATCGGGGCGGATGCACTGCGTATCTAAGGAAGGTGTTGAGTGAATTTAGATATAGGTTTAGATTTGGGCAATGTTAGCCATAGCATTTAATGGATATACAATAAAACTAAGTTTTAGTATTATTGATAGGTAGATAACCCTGTTGTTTGTTGCAGTTGGCATTCGGCAAGAGCTTCTCTTCTTCTCTGATGAGGGCTGAGCATAGGGGAAGTGGTATGCGAGGGGAGGGAAATATACCTACACAGCCACAGATACAGTGGGCTGGACTGTGAGCAGCGTTCTGATTGGTGAAGCAGCCCCTGCTGACTCCTGCTCTACCAATCAGCGCTACTCCCACTCTGCACCGGCACTTTATGCTGCTACTTACTCTGTCCCCCCAAGATGCATAGAAATATAGGAGGCAAAGGTTTAACTTCTTCCTCCTCTGTGCTCTGCTCTCCCCACTTAACATTCTCATGCTTTCATATGGATTATTTTTTTATTGAAGTTGCTAAAAGGGGGGGGGGGGGGACTGTCCCCCACCCTGAAAAAAGTGGGGGGTGGCCAGTCCCCTCCGTACCCTCCTAAAGTTACACCTATGCACAAAGCCTAATCACTCCACCCAGGCTTTGAGGCCTAGGTGTTGCCGGAAGGAGCATGGTGGCATGATGACGTCACGCCGCCAGTGTCGGGCTGAAGAGCAGAAGCGGGGGGAACGAGGTGAGGGTTATTTTTTTTATTTATTCTATAAAGATACCCAAATAAGGAGGGGCAATATATAGAGCTACATAACCGAGGGACATTCTATACAGCTACCTACCTCAGTATTAAATGTGGTCTTCCACTAATCCCCTTCTCTGATACGAATAAGGTTATAAGCCTCCCTCAGATCCAGCTTGGAAAATCATTTTGCCCCTTGGATTTGATTGAACAGATCCGGAATCAAGGGTAGCAGGTATTGATTTTTCACCATTTTATTAAATTCCTGGTAATCGATGCATGGACGGAGACCTCCATCCTTTTTCTCAAAAAGAAGAAACTCGCACCCATGAGGCAAATCAAAAAGCAACTATGACCTCTGGTGGAAGGGTGTATATACAATATAATAAACTCCACACATTACCATAAGCAATCTTGAACCCCTTGTAGCCACCTCAGAACACATATTGAATACAGCTTAATCTTTATTTTGCTAAAATTTAAAAATTACAATCTGCAGTGCCCCAGAAATATTAAAAACACTGCACCTGGTCTGTTTTACTGTTTACTATTTGTTGTTGAAAGTCAGAGCGTCCCAAGAGTAATTAATATTTACCAAGTTTTTCATTTGACTATATGTTATTCCCTACATAAATGCTTATGCCCTTACATACGTTATTCCCTATTTGCATACAAAAAGATTATTTATATCAACGCTGGAGTGACCATACATTGCTCCCTGTATAGATATCAAAACACGTCTGTTTGTTTCAACACAAAAATGACCATACGTTGTGCCCTGTGTATTCAGCACAAGAATGTCCATACGTTGTTTCCTATATAAGCAGTAATTCCCATGTCAGCCGTCACCCTTAATTTATTTACTGGAACCCTCAATAGCATTTTTTTTGCTTGATATTAACTGTGCACACTGGGGGATACACACAAGAAATTCTCCACATTATCAGCTGGTTTATAAACCTTAGCTATGTATAGTTAGGGCTGTCAAAGAGGTTTACATTGGCTATGTATAGTTAGTGCTGTCAAAGATGTTTAAAAACCAGCTGAGAATTTCTTGTTTGTATCCTCCAGTGTGCACAGTTAATAACAGGCAAAAAATGCTACTGAAGGTTCCAGTAGATAAATTAAGGGTGACTGCTTGCATGGGAATTTCTGCTTATATAGGGACAAACATGGATATTCTTGTGTTGAATAGATAGGGCAGAGGGTACGGTCATTTTTGTGTTTTTTCTATCCAAATAGAGAATAACGTATGGGTATTCCTGAAATATTACCCATGCTATCTATACAGGGAACAACGTATGGCTAATTTTGTGTTAAAGCAAAAAATGCTCACTATTTATATAGGGAATCACATATGGTCAAATGAAAAATATCAATTACTCTTGGGATGCTCTGACTTTTAATAACAAATAATAAACAATAAAATAGACAAGATGCAGTGTTGTTTTAAAAATTTATGAGGTACTATATTTTGTGATTTTTAAAACAGAGTGAAATAAAGATTAAATTGTATTCTATATGTATTCTGAGATCGAACCCATGGGAGACACAAAAGGCCGGATCTGACCCTTTTGTAGACTTTCTTCTCTGTATTGTTACATAGCAATTCTCTCTGGACACGACAGATTGTATATCTGGCCCTTCGGATATTTCACTCCAGGCAACAGGTCAATGGCACAAACATCAGCAAAGTCCCGAATAAAGATAGGAATTCAGTCTACCTCCATGTTGTCAAGTACAATAAGAAAACATCTACTAAAGCACTACTGTCCCCACCTGATTAATTCCCCAAAATTTCAGTCAAGCACAGAGTTGCGTTTCTGAAGCCAAGGCAATCCAAAACCCCATGTAGATGCCCTTTCCCGACGTCTCTCCCTAAAACATCTGTACAGACAAACAGCCAAAGCCATCGCTTCATCTAGAGTACTATGGGAAGGGTAAGCAACTAACAGATCCTTCATATGGTCAGCTAATCCTAACCTAAACTAGCACTTGGGAGCTGGGTCACTCCACCCAGATGGAACACACCAGTGACAAAATTCAGAGCAGTACTCCTCCACTGTCTTCTTACCCTGCCTCCAGGTCATAAGTCGAATCTTGGCCATGGCTTCCCTATCGGGGTCATCAAAGCGTATGCCTAAGGAGCCAAAGAACTTGTCTACCGAAGACAGTTCTGGTGAGTCAGGAGGTAACGGGAACGCCCACTCCTGGGGAGGACCTTGAGAAGGGATAAGACAATTCCCACTTTCTGTACCTCATAACCTGAGGCACATGGGTGTAGCCTAAAATACAAGCAACATCCGTGTCCTTGAAAGTCCAAAAGGCCTTCCTGTCACCCGAGAACCTGTCTGATAGCTGAAGAGAGGGTTCCATAGGAGGAAGAAGTGCTGCCGAAACATTCTGACTAAGGGAGGCCTGCTGCTGTACGCTCAGCACCAGATCCTGGACAAACTGGGTAAGCTCTACCAATGCAGTCAAGTGCTGAGGCCGTCAGGTGGTAAAAGTAGCTAGACAATCTAGGTCGACAACGAACCGGTAATGTCAAGCCACAAAACAGAAGCCAATAGATAAACCAGTAAACATGTCAGGGGTCAGAAACACAGTCAGGAGCGAGGTACAAAATCAGGAAAACAAGCCGAGGTCAGGAACACAGGCCAAGGTTAGGGGAACAGAATAGCAAGATAACAACACGCTGGTGAAATATGGCAAGCCAGAAACTTTCACAGACACAGCAGATGGATCCAGGGAGGTTTAAATGGAGTGCATGGACACCATCCCCCAGAGCTGATTGGTGCTGCCTCCTGGCCCTCCTATTGATCCTATGTCCAGAGTGTCACTCCAGAAATCTCCAGCAGAACGTTTTCCTGGATGTGGATGCAAGCCTGGAGGATTAGCATTTCCTGAGGGTTGCACTTGGCAGGCTGGAAGCTGATCAGATAAGTTCTGGTGTGTTTACCATTTGTTTATGCTTGAGGTGTTCATCATACAGATTACATAATAGGATCATTTTATAGCTTGGGCCCACGAGAATGTGACCCAGCAAAAGTACTGCAGTGTATTATACCTGTGATGAGGCAATCGTATTGGCAAGTCTGCTAGTCGTAATACAAAAGTGTAAATAAAACATGGCACATGGTAACTGACAGGAGCCCCATTTCACTTTTTGCACCTGGGCCCAAAAACTTCAAATTACACCTCTGCTTGCAAGCTTTGTACATGTGATAAATGTGGTGGCTGCAAGAACATCCCAAGGGGGAACATGGAAGTTCAGCTGACAGGGGCATAGTTATAGGGGCTGCAGTGGTAGCAGCCGCAATGGAGCCCTGCATCCTGAAGGGGCCCAAAAACCCTCAGTACAGTACTCCTGTCAGGGGCCCTAATCAAAAAGGGGCCCACTGATATGTTAAAATAGGAACTAGTAACGGGTGGGTGCCCAATTTGAATAGGCTGTATGTGGCCCTGAAACAGTTAATAGATGACTGATGGCAGCCCTGGTAACGGGAGGGTGGAGGGGGGGCATTTCACTTTTTGAATCTGGGCCCAAGAACTTGAACTTACACCTCTGCAGGCTGGACTAGATGAGACGGCAATATCATTGGTGGCAGCGAGAATATGCCAATGGGGAACATGGAGGTTCCAGTTTGACAAGACTAGATAGCAGTACCATTGGTGGCAGCAAGGACATGCCAATGAGAAACATCGAGGTTCAGGATAACAGGATCTATTTCATTTGGTGGTAGTACAGGTGGAGGCATTTAAAAAATAAAGATTTGGAGGGCTACAAGGAGGAGGAGTAAGAGGTGTATACAGTGCACATCAAGGTCATAAGTTGTATATTTCAAAATAGATTCAGCTGTAAGATTTGTAAATCTAGCTGTTGGCAGCAGTAGAATACAATTTGTAGAAGCAGCAGGCACAGGAACTACAGACATGAGATGTAGTGTAGTTTACATGTATATTTCACATTGTCAAGAAGACATGCTACAGATTACTAGTCAGTGACATCACCAACCAGGGCAAAAAATGGTCAGACGCTTGAATCATTTTTATAAATGTCAAATGGATCCACATTGTCAGGGGAAAGACGGATACATTTGTCAGTTATCACCCCGCCAGCTGTGCGTTCTGAGATAACGCTGGCTGCTGGGCAGGATAAAACTTCTATGGCGTGACGAGCAAGTTCAGGACATTCATCCAGTTTGGACACCCAGAAGTTTAATGGGTCCAGACTAAGTCCAAAAAACATCGGTGTTGAGCCGCAGGTAATCATGGACCATGGTCTTAAGGCGGTCCCTGTGTGTCTGAATGCTGCCCTGCCTTGCAGGTGTTGATGAGGTGGTAAAAATCGATTGCCAAATGTCACTCAGTAGGGTTCTGCCACACTGCCTGCTGTGGCTATTTGCCATTCTACTGATGCTGCATTGCTGACATTGTTCCACAGTGACATTAGAATGTGAAGACGCGAAAGATGTCTCGAGTTGGTCAATGAGCAATGTCTCAAAATTCTGTATTCTACTGCCAATTTATGTGGGTCTTGTAATGTGGATCAAGGAGGGTGGCTAGCCAGTAATTGCTGTTCATTTTTATTGCCTTGACGCGTGGATCATGTTGCAGTTAATGTAGCATCCAAGCACTAATGTGTGAGATGCTGCCAGGATCTCCCTAGCCTCGGGCTCGAGGGGCACTAACGGGAACTTCCTCCTCTTCCTCCTCCTCCTCCTCCTGTGATCTGTGCCAACATCTTACCACTGAAGGGTAATCAGTACCGGTGGTGTCCGCCCCTGCCTCCTTATCCTCCCCCACTCCCTCATCCTGACCATCACCAGAGCCCTGGCAAGCCTTATGCGCTCCACTCCGTGAGCTGAACTGATGTCCTACACCTGCCCTTAACCTAGAACCACTGCCTTAAGAAGACCCATACAATTGTGAAACAGTCAGGTCTTCTACATCCTCCAGCGAGTAAGATTCTGTGTCCGCCTCCTCCTCCATCCCTGCTGGGACCTGCTGCTGCAGAGTGCCTAATCCTTTTTCTAGTAAAAATATAACCAGAACGGTCATGCTGACAAGAGCATCATCCCGACTGACCATTTTGGTGGCCTCTTCAAAACTGCCAAGGATGGTGCAAGATCCTTCACCTGTCTCCACTCTCTATGGGTCAACACCTCGAGGTCCACACCACTGCTAGTCAGGCCATGCAACATTTCATACTTCATAATGGCATTACGCTGCTGCCACATGCTGGAGCATGTGGAGGTCGGAATTCTAGCATGTTGCCACATCACAAATGAGACGGTTGACGAGGAAGCCCAGGTCATGCTGCAACACTGACACTCATGCCAAAGCAGGGTGCGAATGCCAGAAGTGTGAGCTAAGACCTCGAGCCTTCCTCAGCAGACAGTCTAGACCCGGGTAGCGCTTGAGAAATATATGCAAAACCAGGTTCATGATGTGTGCCAGGCAAGCAATGTGCGTAGGTCTACTGAACTTAAGGGCAGCAAGGAGATTGCAGCAAGGGTGACCACGATTAAGGACTTATCTCCGAAACGCGTCGGTCTTCAGTGGATAACTATGGTGCCATATAAGCGTTAGAAGCACCACCATCCTCCATGCTTTGTATTTTAAAAGAGTCGGAAATAAAGTATTGGAATTTTTATCCTTCTACGATTCAGTGTCTTGGATGAATCTGGCTGCTCTTTTCTAATTGCTGTCCAGCAAGGAGATTGCTCTCGTTGTCGCACACCCCTTTGCCTGGCACCAGGTTCTTAGCACCCAGCCACTGGTTGGTCTGAGTGAGCAGAGCCATCCATAGCTCTTGACTTGTGTGTTGACGGTCTCCAAGACAAATTAATTTGAGAATGGCCTGGTTTCTCTTGGCACCTGATGCTACCTGTCGAGGATGGGCATCTGGACTCTGCACCATCCCAGCAGTGTTGAAGAGTGTTGGCCGAGACCCATCACCAGAAGCGCTGTCATCCACCAAACTCACCCAGTGAGCAGTCAGTGAGATGTAACACCATTGAACGTGCTTACTAGTCCATAGGTCTGTAGTGTAGTGGACACAGATGCAGCCAACGCGCTGGAGATCTTTTCTGCAACATGGCAGGCCAGGGCAGAGACAACTTTTCTGGCAAAGAAATGCCTGCTTGGCATCTGATATTGGGGGTATGCCAGGGCCATGACATGACGGAACCCATCTGTGTCCACTAGGCGTAACGGCAACATTTCCAAGGCTATCAGCCTGGCAATGCCGACATTCAGGCTTTTGGCTTTGGGATGGTTGTGGTGAAAGCGTTTCCCACACCTGGTACACAGAAGGATGGCTGCCGGACTGGCTGCTGTACGGCGTGCTGGTGGCACTGGTGGAAAGGGAAGATGTAGACTGTGTTGCTGGTGGTGGGAATCGGCCAACAGTATCTGGGGATGGTGCTTGCTCATGCTGCTCCAGCACATCGGCAGCAGAGGACTGCTTGGACTTGGAAGTGGTGGAGGAGGAGGCAGAAGATGTCATGGTGGTTGGAAGTCCAGGACCTGTGTGACCTTTTTTCTTCAAGTGACCGCAATTCATGACCGCAATTCCACCGTAATTCATGTTTCCATGCTTTTCATTCTTTCCTCTACTGACGTATTGACAGCAAATCCGACATATGACATCAGTCGGCGAATCTGAGGCTTGATCAAAAAAGGCCCAGGCTTCACAGGTCCAGGACCTCTTCGACTGTGAAAACCTAGTACCAGTGTTACCGCTGCCACCACTGACCACGGCTGGCGGAGTGATGTCAGCAGATATGTGCGACCGCCCTCTCCCTTTCTGAGGCCAGACCCACACTGACACTACATCATCATCCTCCTCCTTCACTTATGATGCGCTCGCCAGCTGCTGCTCCAAAGACCACGTTGGATCTGCAATTTCATCATCACCACAGGTAACTTTCTCAAAGTCTACATCCTCAAGTTGTGGGCTAGAAGCCATAAGCACTGCGACGCATTGCTGACCGCTTGGTATTTCTGCCGACGGACCAGCTTCCTTCTTCTCCTCTGAGGGCATCAGCAATTGGGTGTCAGAGCAGACAAAATCATCCCTTTGGCCTCTTGATATTTTGAAATGCTTTCTGACCCCTACTGCATTGTGTGATCAAAAAGCTCTTCAGAATATGGATTATTTGGAGTGGTCTGTACATTGAGTTGTGACATTCGGCCCGTGTGTGCTTAAGGTTGGACTGGTGATGATAATGATGATGACATTTGTGGCCGTGACTAAGAAGAAGAGGAGGTAAAACCGTTGGATGCAGTGTCTGATAACCACTGAAGAACAGATTGGCGATGCTGTTCAGTAATGAGATGAACAGGGAACTGAGCAAGCGATGACAAGCCTGACGGTCCTGCGACTGACGATGTGCTCGCTTGTGTGTTGTCCGGAGCACTGGAAGGAGTCCTTGTTTTGTACCTATATCTCATCTTCCTGTGTCCCTAATTGCTCAATTATCACCTCTAGTTCTCACAATGATCAAAAACTAAATATTATAGCTCTGCACATGGCACAAAATAAATGTAATAAAAAAGAGAGAAGTGTATATATATGTGGATCACAATAACGCACTGGTATATTACAGCGTTATGTTGATTTAAAATCTGGCAAAATTACAACTTTCGGCGTTGAGTAAGATAAGGCAACAGAGAGAACTCTATTTCCTGGATATATATCTGTATGACAATAACACGAGGTATATCTGAAAGGTATTTCATCCCCAAAACTGCCATACATGAACTTTCCTCCACTCAGAATAATTTTCACCAACCAACCACTATTTAAAATATATTTCTTTGTAGAGGAGATTTGGAAACAGTGTGTTATACAATTACTCAACCCCCAAAACTGCAAAACTGAACTTTTCTCCTCTCAGAATAATTTTCACCAACCAACCAATATTTAAAATATATTTCTTTGTAAAGGAGATTTGGAAACAGTGTGTTATACAATTACTCAACCCCCAAAACTGCAAAACTGAACTTTTCTCCACTCAGAATAATTTTCACCAACCAACCAATATTTAAAATATATTTCTGTGTATAGGAGATTTGAAGACAATGTGTTATACAATTACTAAACCCTCAAAACTGCAAAACATGAAGTTTTCTCCACTCAGTATAATTTTCACCAACCAACCACTATTTAGAATATATTTCTTTGTATAGAAGAATTGGAGACTGTGTGTTAAAAACCGTTTTACCCACAATACTGCAAGCAAGCAGACAGAGAGCAGTCTGTACAGTACAGAGAGTGAACTGAAAATGGCATTCAGAACGCAATACAGTGAAATATATATAACATGGTCATGTGATTTTAGCAGCCAAAGAGAGCCCTACACCTCAGATGACGTTTTTGACACTTCTCTGTGCGCTGCACTGATTGGATGGCCACCAAAAGTGCAGAAAGGCACTGAAAACTTAAAATGGCTTGTCGAACGCCATGTCGAACTTGAACATTTACTCGAATGAACAGTAAAATGTTCGGTTCAGTTCGAGCTCGAGAAAATCGAGATGTTTGACTTCAACTTAACTTTTCTCGAATGATTCGATCAACACTAATGGAGATGCGTCTCTACAGGAAAAGGCGCTTGAGGATCAGTAGTTTGAGGAGCAAGACATGGAAGAAATACGGGATGCGCATTGATGAAGTGAGGCGGAGCTTGTCGACCACTGGAATAATGTGCTGAATGACCTCGAATGGACCCAGTAAGTGAGGGTCCAGCTGGAGTCTGGGAATTTTTATGTGGATATATTTTGCGGATAGCCAGGCTTTTTCTCAAGGAGAGGAGAACAGAGTAGGTCTTTGTTTCTTGTCCAGTTGAGTCAGTATATGAGGACGGGTTTTCTGTCAGATAGCAGCAATGTCACAGATTTGGGCATCCACAGCAGGGACATTAAAAAAGGGGCTGGCAGAGGAAAAGGTGCATGAGGATGTTGATCATAAAGTCAGAATCCAGATGGTTTTTACGAAAACTTGCCGCAGGAAAGAAGGTCAGTTCAGTTATCTTGATGGGCTGAGAAAAAGTGGCGCAATTAGTTCTCTAAGACTTGATTCACCCTTTCGACTTGCCTATTAGTTTGAAGGTGGTAAGTGGAGGAAAAGTCTAATTTGACTTGAAGATGATTACAAAGGAAGTCCATGAAGGCGAAATATATGCTGAAAGAAGTTGAGGGCAAGTTGAGGAGCAGAGGGTAGACCAGGCAGAGGCATAAAGTGGGGCTTCTTGGAGAAGCGGTGAGTAAACAATGACCGTATTGTTAAAAATAGATGGTAAGTCAGTAATGAAATCCATAGCAATATGGGTCCAGGGTCACTCTGGAATAGGCAAAGGTTAGAATAAGCCCACAGGTTTGAAACAAGAAGCTTTGTTGAGGACACAAGTGGCACAGGAGAGAACAAAGTCTTTGAGCAAGATTGGGCCACCAATTATAACGAGATATAAGTAGTAAAGATCTTTGGATTCAGGGATGCCTGGTCAGCAAAGAACAATGTCCCCACTTCAAGATTCATCTTCTTAAGTCAGGGCTTATGTAGTTTTTTCCTGGAGGAATGCACTGGAAATCAATGGGAGCAGCAGCAATCAGACGCTCAGGGGAAACAATGTACTGAGGTGCAGAGTCATGACCAGCAGTTTTCAGAAACACGGGAAAGGGCATCGACCTTAATACTATTTTCCTCGGATCTGATGTATAATAGAATACAGCAAAATAATGATTTGTTAGCAAGGACCATCACTAACATTAGGCTCCAATCCACAATGAACAATACTCTGATATATACTTATGTGTACTCTATCTTTGATGCATAACTTGTTATAAAATTGTGTGTCCCCTACCTATTGGGTCTCCAGGTGAAGTCTGTGTAGGAGCCAAAATATTGTCATGTTGGGAACAGTCTATTAATCTTCCTAGGGTGTAAAGAATTCAGATTTTGTAAGGAAAGGTTCCAGTTGGGGTCATCCTTCTTGGTGTTGAGGTGTGTTATAGGGTCAGATGCCCCTTGTATTGTGTTGCATCACTGCACATATTTGGCATAATGATACCATATTTCTGATACTTGTGTTTTGTGTGGTCTTATGGCTTTGTATGTGCTTTAAGCCATCATAGCACCTTTGGACTCAAGATAGCTCCAATTACATTTATTGTGTATTTATTTATTAAAAGTATTAATTATTTCCACTATCCATATTTTTGTACTGAAGTGTAACAAGAAATCAAAGCACGAGAAGAGGGACCATCTGGCTTGCTGAAGGTTTAACCGCTGTGCAGTCTGGAGATGCAGGAGATTCTTATGATCCGTATAGTTGTTAACCGGGTAAAGAGCTCCTTTCAGCAGATGGCGACATTCCTCCTAATTCAACTTGCTGCCCAGCAATTCTCAGTCCCCAATAGTATAATTTCTTTCCGCAGGGTAAAAGGTCTAGGAGAAGAAGCCACAGGTGATGGTCTTGCCCTTAGGAGTTGTCTGGGTAAGGACAGCGCCAGCTCCCACAGATAAGTCATCCACTTCAAAGAGGAAGGGTTTTTGTGGATCTGGATGAGACAAGATAGGTGCTGAGACAAATGCAGATTTCAGACAGGAAAACACCTCTTCTTCTTCTGGTGGACAGAGATTGGGATTAACATTTTGCTTGCTAAACACCACCATGGGTACCACCACGGTAGAGAAATGAGGGATGAATAGTCAGTAGTAGTTTGTGAACCCCAAGAAGCGCTATTTGGCCCAAATTATGACTGGTCACAGCCATTGTAGAACAGCAGTCAATTTGAAGACTCTTTTCAAGAGATGATGTACCCGAGAAAGGGTAGGCTGCTTTGTTCAAAGACGCACTTTTCAAATTTGGTGTAGAGATGATTGCTTCAAAAGCACCTTAGAACCTGACAAATGTGGACACAATGGGATTCTAAATAAGACGAGAAGATCAAAATGTCACCTAGATATACCATGACACAGATACAGAATATCTCTGAAGATCTCATTGACAAAGTATTTGAAGACAGCAGAAGCATTGCAGAGGCCGAACAGCATCACCAGATATTCAAAATGTCCATCACGGGTATTGAAGGCTTCATTTATCAACTTCTCGTATGCTAATTTAATTGTCAGCTCCCCGCAAGTCAAGTTTAGTAAAGATTTTGGCTCCATAAAGACTGTCAAAGAGCTTGGAAATCAACGGCAATTCATACAGTTTTTTACATCTTATTGAGACCTCGGTAATCAATGAAGGGGTGAAGGGAAGCATCTTTCTTTTCCACAAAGAAGTACCCACCGCCGGCTGGTGATGAAGCTCTTCAGAAGGTTCTCTTTAACAAAGGCTGACATAGCCTGAGTCACAGATACTAACAGAGGATATAATCTACCCCTATGATATGTAGCAGTATAATTTGGTCTTTGTATATTAGTGTTATTTGATAACATTGATCCATTCATACTGGATTGGTCAGTAACATTATAGTAGTATTAGTGACTACATAGTGGAGACATGCGGTGATAATGTGATGGTGTTTTTGGCCTTTGTGTACTGACTAACAAAATAGTAATAACATGTCAATGACACTGTATGGTGTAAACTACAACAAAGAATAAACCTAAAAACAATAGCACAATTATGTTTTTTTCTTATTTACCCCCAATTTTTTTTTTGAGGGGGACAGGACAGACCCTTTCGTTGTATGGGGTCGTGAAATTTCTGATGGCAACCCTGCCTGTATATTACAGAAGTGCTTACCTTTAGAGTACATATTATTTTGAAAATATTTATTTTCATTGGCCAAACCCTTTAAGTAGGCCACCAGGCATGACAGTATATTAAATCACTGGTTGTTTTAGCACACACTGACACTGCTTGCAGCAAAAGCAGGTGACTAGAAAATGGAACCAGAGCAGTAGAGTAGAAAGCAGCCACTTAAGAGAACAGGATGCTGGAACTGAGAAAGATGTGTAATCAGTAACCCAACTCTAAGATATAGTTGTTGTGGAAAACCTCTGCTTAAAGGGAACCTGTCACATAGGTTGTGCCCCCTTGCTCAGGGCAGCACAACCTAGTGTCAGACCTGCTGTTCCCAGCACTGTGCCCCTTATTCTGTAAGATGCAGCAGTTTTAGAGCATTTACCCCTCAAATCTTATTCATGAGCAGTTGTTAGCCCCGCCCACCAGAAACTCCGCCCACTGACAGTTATTCACATGTTTCTACCTATTCAAAGTAATAAGTTTGTCAGTTGAGGTGGGCGGGGCTAGCCTCAGGCGGGCAGGGTTTGAAAAAAACTGACCCTCTGAAGGACTCTTCGAATGACTCTTTTGGCTGAAAACTGCAGATTTGAGCATTAAATACACAAAAACTACAGCACCTTACAGAATAAGGGACACAGCACTGGAAACAGCATGTCTGATACTACCTTATTCTGTCCTCAGCCAGGGGGGCAAAACTATGTGACAGGTTCTCTTTAAGATAAACCTGGACCAATCATCCTGATGGGCATTCACATGCCATATGTTTTTCTGGTTATTTCCCCAATATGACCTCATCCACTGGCTACACAAGAATTTGATAACCGGTTGGCACTAGGCCTTGCAGTGACACATATATACAGAGATATTGTTTGAAGACCTGGTTGATCCATTCCCTCTGTTATTACAGGTATTGCAGCCTGAGGTGAAGTACAGGACCTTATATAATGTATTCCAAAACTTGGAGCCAAAATGAATTCCCTAATCAGAGACAATGTGAGCTGTGAAACCACACAGGTTAAAAATTTACTCAATGGTCATCAGCAAGGATAAAAACTTTCAAACAGAAAATGCTACTGCTCAGTTGCATAGAATGGAGGCTATAGCACTGATGAACATAAATTAGCAAAGAAAACATCACAGGAAGATTAATTAAATTTTTTTGGTTTGCTAGAGAACCCTGTTAAATCTGCAAGCAACTAAAAAGGCTCAAGGTTTTTATGGTTGATGTAGATGGTTACAGGAAGCTTGGTACTTCAAAGAGATGTTGCCACTTGTGTTCCCCATGCACCAATCCAGGGAGGGAAAAAAGCTTATCGCCACATGAGGCTTTGACGACACATCACAGCTTGCAGGACAATCCTGTAAATCCTGGGATGACCTGTGATTGAACGATCCATGCAGTTTTGCAAGTGAGAGAATGACATGAACTTGTTTTATCTTCCAACATTTCACATCACTGAACAGGTTTTTTGGCTATGGATAAGCTCTTTGAAGCGGATGTTAGTCTCACATTTATTAACTACCTAAACATTGTTACAGACCAATTAAACCTCTTTATGGCAACAGTAGTTTATAATGGCAGTGGCCATTTCACCAGGCTAAAGCTCCTTGCTACACTGCAAAAATTTATCAGAAATAGCTTAAAGAACAAAATAAATAGTTCAAGATTCTGGCCTCCAAATTCCCAAGATCTCAGTCCAATTTTCTATAGGATAAATTGGAAAAACAAGCCAGATCCTTGAAGACCCCACCTTAAAACTTAAAGGACTTCACTGGGTTTAGATGAGCGCACTTTCATGCCACTAGTCTACTCCCAGCAAGCAATAGTATCTCACAAAAGTGATTACACCTCTCATATTTTGTAATTATTGTATTATATCATATAGATATGGCACTTTGAGACAATGTAAAGTATTCAGTGTATAGCCTGTATAATAGTGTAAATTTGGTGTTCCCTCAAAATAACTCAACACACAGTCATTCACTGGCAACAAAAGTTCTTTGGTCGACCATGGCGAGGCCTGTTCTGAGTGGAATCTGTCTTGCTAAACCGCTGTATGTTCTTAGCCACCATGCTGCAGCTCAGTTTCAGGGTACTGGCAATATTTTTATATCCAAGGCCATCTTTATAAAGAGCAACAATTCTTTTTTCTGATCCCCAAGTTCTTTACCATGAGGTGCCAACACTAGCAAGTCACATGACACTGTGGAGAGAAAATAGCAAATTTGGCCCAATTTGTTCATTTTCACGTAGGGGTGTACTCACTTTTGTTGCTAGCGGTTTAAACATTGATGGCTGTGTGTTGAGTTATTTTGAGGGCTCACCAAATTTACATTGTATCAAAGTATCATATCTTCAGTGTTGTCCCATGAAAAGATATAATACAACAATTACAAACATGTGAGGAGTGTGCTCACTTTTGTGAGATACTGTACGAGCTGAATTCATAGAATGGAGAGCAGTGCACTGTCCTTTCCATTAATTTCTATAATAGTTCCAAATACAGTTGAATGACTGCATTTACTGCATTCTAAAACATCATTTTCATTGGATTCCTAGTGTATTATGCATGATGATGGAAACAGGAGCAAGCTGGTCCCTTAACAAGTTCAAAAAAGCGCTAACACAGATCTATTCCTTCTTTTCATCTGACAGATATATATATATGTGAGACAGTGACAGGCGGAGTGGTGGAGAGAAGGTATATTTCCCCAAGAATGCTGTCCTATGAGGCCTTGGGAAATGTATGGACCAGTGCATGTCACCGAGTGGCCTGACTCAGTGAAGGGAAGCGGACAGGTCTTATGTGTCAGTAGTTACTGACGTGTAGTATAAGCGGTTCCAATCCGCTTTATCCGGGTCGGCTTTTCTGGAGTGGTCAAAGAGCTGGGTGGGTGGCCAGTCCCACGCACCAGGTGAGGCTGGTGCCAGGCCTATAAAGCCTGAGTCTGCAGGTCTGTCATGGCTGCTGGTGTTTGCTGGAGCCCTGATGTGAGTAGCACATGCTATTTATGTTTGCAGCTTTGCCCAGGGTCACTTAGCGTTCAGAGGCAGCGCTGCCTGGTGACAGCAGAGCAGAGCGCTTCCGCTCTGCTACTTCCCCTGCCGGCTCTCTGTGATCACGTGGGCGAAGCGGTGACGTCACATCACCGCGCCGCCCGCGCTGTGCAGAGAGGTTGCAGCGCGGCACATTGGAGGAGTGTGGACTGAGGTAAGTAAACTATTTCTTATTTTACCTGCTCTGCCTGCCTTTCTACACCCCCCCACGCCTGCCTATCTTAAGCCCCCAAGCCTGCCTGTCTAAAGCCCCCCAAGCCTGCCTGTCTAAAGCCCCCCAAGCCTGCCTATCTAAAGCCCTTCTATCTAAAGCCCCCCTAAGCCTGCCTATCTAAAGCCCCCCAAGCCTGCCTATCTAAATCTCCACTAAGCCTGCCTATCTAAAGCACCCCAAGCCTGACTATCTAAAGCCTCCCTAAAACTACCTATCTAAAGCCCCTCAAGCCTGCCTATCTAAAGCCTCCCAAGCCTGCCTATCTAAAGCACCCCAAGCCTGCCTATCTAAAGCCCCCCAAGCCTGCCTATCTAAAGCCCCCCAAGCCTGCCTATCTAAAGCCCCCCTAAGCCTGCCTATCTAAAGCCTCCCTAACCCTGCCTATATAAACCCCCCCAAGCCTGCCTATCTAAAGGCCTCTAAGACTGCCTATCTAAAGCCCCCCTAAGCCTGCCTATCTAACGCCCCCTAAGCCTGCCTATCTAAAGCTCCCCAAGCCTACCTAACGCTTGCCTAACTAGCCCCCCTAAGCCTGCCTATATAGCTCCTATACCCCGCCTAAAGCTTGCCTACCTAGCCCCCCCAAAGCCTGCCTATCTACTTACATGGGGCCCTAATAGCTACCTAAACCCTGCCGACCTACCTATATTGCCCCTATAGCCCACCTAACCCTTTCTACCTTTATGGCTCCCTATAGCTACCTAAACCCTGCTTGCCTATATGGGGACTCTATTGCCTACCTAAACCTGGCCTATCTGGGGCCCCCATAGCTTATCTAAACCCTGCCTGCCTAAATTGACCCCATATAGCCAGGGGGCAGGGAGGGAGGCACTGGAAAAGTCAGGATTCTAAGATATTTGTGTATAAATCTCCTGGGACAAGTGGTCGGGAGATGTCAGGATGGTGCGCTGGACCAGATGCAGAACAAAAGGGAAAGTCAACGACTCGTCAGAGAAACGTCACCTGTGAGTCACAAGATGTAACTACACCTAATCACATAGTCTGTGTACTGCTATCTACCCCCATGTGGTCACTGTATGGTGGTTATATACAGTCTGCAGAACCTGTGTACACTGGTATATACCACTATATGGTCACTATATGGCGGTACTATTGGTCTTTGTGTACTGATCAGTAATAGTGTAGGGGTATTATTCAGTCACTATGTGGTGGTAATTTGTGGTCATGTTCTGCCGGTATAATCAGGTCCATATGTAGTAGTTTAGTATTGGTAATGTTGGTCTTGGTATATTGGGATTTGTTTGGTAGCAGTATGATGGTGAGATGTTTGGTGAGGTATTTACCCCTTGTATTATGTAACAGCATGTCATGGTAAATGTTCGTGGACAGGGAGGTGGGCAAGGGGAGGAGGGGTAGGGGGCACTATCCAAAAGTTTGCTTTGTGGCCCTGGCTTCTCTAGTTACACCCTGTACATACACTATACAAAAAGACACATATGCATGTTTTTCTCACTATCTGATATGAACTTAAAATAAACCTTACCAGTATAATTACCAAAATTATTTATATTTGCCAAATGTCAGAATATTGAGAGAGAATTTTAAGGCATTTTTATTACTTTCTGCAAAGTCAGCTTTGCCCATAAATTTTCAATAGGAATGAGATTTGTGATGGCCACTCCAAAACATTGACTTGGTTATCCTTAAACCACTTTGTAACCAGTTTGGCAGTATACTTCTATACTGCCAAACTGTCCATTTGGCAGACCCATTTCCACTCAAGCTATAACTTCTTGGCTGATGTCTTGAGATGTTGCTTCAGTATTTCCACATAATCTTCTTTCCTCATGATGCCATCTATTTTGTGATGTGCACCAGTCCCTCCTGCAACAAAACAACCCCACAAAATGATGCTTCCAATTGTTTCACAATTGGGATGGTTTTCTTAGGCTTCCAAGCTTCTCCCGTTTTATCTCCAAACACAGCACTGGTCGTTATGGCCAAACTGTTAAATTTTAGTTTTGCTAGACCATAGGACATGTCTCCAAAAATGTAGGTCTTTGTTCCTGTGTGCATTTGCAAACAATAATCTGGCTTTTGTATGTTTCTTTTAGAGTAATGGCTTCTTCCTGACAGAGTGGCCTTTCAGCCCATGTTATAGTATTCGTTTCACTGTGGATAATGACACAATCTCACCAGCTTCTGCCAGCCTCTTCACAAGGTCTTTTGCTTTTGTTCTTGGGTTGATATACACATGTCGGACAAAAGCACGTTCATCTCTGAGACACAGAACCCAACTCCTTCCTGAGCGGTATATAGCTAGGCATACACATCTTGTTTTTTTTTGCGTATAATTGTTTGTACAGATGAACGAGGTACCTTCAGGTATCTGGAAATTGTACCCAAGGATGATCAAGACCTGTGCAAGTCCACAATTCTCTTCCTGATATCTTGGCTGATTTCTTTAGACTTTCCCATGATGTTACACACAGAAGAAGTGTGTTTCAGAAGCTTCCAAAGACAATACATCAACATATGGACTCTCCCAAAGTGTTTAACCCCTTTCCACTGGAGCCAGGTTTGGCCTCACTGACAGAGCCCCATTTTTGAATTCTGACATGTGTCACTTTATGTGAGAATAACTTTTTGACACTTTTACCTATCCATGTGATTCAGATATTGTTTTCTCATGACACACTGTGCTTTAAGATAGTAAGAACTTTTGGTCCAAAAAGTCCTTTATTTGTAAAAATATCAAAGTATCAAACTTCAAATATTTGTGCATGTAAGACAGATAGTTATTCCACTCAAAATAGTTTATAACGAGCATCTACCCTATGTCAACTGTAGATGGGGGGAAATGGGCCGTGTACAGATGTATGTTATTTTTTTGTGGTTGACTTTTGTCACTTTTTTTTTTTACTTTTTTTAAACTTTCTTTACTTTTTCCCATAGGGGATTTGTATGAGTGATCTTCAGATCATTCATACAAAAGGAGACCAGTACACTGCATTTCTGCTGTATACTGGTTTCCATGGCAACTGTCAGTCACCATGCCCACACTGCATTGTGGGCATAGTGACGTCACAGACAGCCCAGGCCGCTGCAACGACCGCCGGCAGGAGGAGCTCACTCTTTCAGCCTGCAACTGAGCTCCGACGATCTTAGTAGATCGTCGGAGCTAAAGGGTTAATCACACACAGCCAGTGCTCACTCCAGCCATGGGTGATAAGGCATGAGGCCAGCGGTCCCATGTCGCGATCGTGCGGGGCTCGCTTGTAAGCCCGCATGATCGCTAGGACGTACCTATACGTCCATTTGAGGGAACGCACTTCCCTCTTCCCTTTCTTGTCGGGAAGGAGTTAAAGGCATAGTAATCCTACTATATGTAAACTTTTGACTTTGCAGAAAGTAATAAAAATGCCTTAAACATTTCTCTCACATCACGTGACAACTAAAGAAATGCACCAGATGAACTATGCATATTACTTTAATGCAAAAAATCGCACATAATACACCCTTTTGTGATTCAAAATGCACATAAAAAAGTCATGTAAACCCAGCTTTACTCTTGACCCAACATGATAATAATAATATTCCCAAGCACATTTTGCTTTTGCTTTTTTTTACATTTATCAGAAAAAAATGATGAATTTGAAAAGCATAAAAAAGCTTAAAAGGAGAGTACAATAAATTGGTACTTGTTATGTTTTAAACAGGAATGATTCATTCCTGACCCTCACAGTACACCCTGTATTAACAAGGAAAATAATTCAAAAAGGATTTCAGACACACTACCAATTATAACAATAAAAATATTTCAATATGAACGATTAATGGAAGAAACAAGGCAGTAAAATTTCATAAGTACCGATTAAATCACAGCCATTGTGGAGGGGAAGGAGTTGTGGAATGCTATTAAATTATATAAAGGAAAGGAAGAAAGATAGCAACAGGAAATCTTAAGACCAGAAAAGTATATACAGGTTATAATATTCATTTGGTTTAGACGAGAAAAGTATAATTATTTTAGTGTTTATTGTACAACATATATTGTAGTTTAGAGTATATAACATTTTATTTGCGTGGATTGTAATATGGACAAAAACACATTCTAAATATTTATTTATTTGTTAAGATACCTAGTTGGATATAGTTTTTTTGCAGATAATATACAATATATCATATTACCCAAATAGTAGTGCCATATAGAAGAAAAACACCAACTGCTTGTTCCCTACAAAAAGGAACAATATTCTTGTACCTGAATGGGCCCTCTCAACCTCTGGACCCCATAGGAATCACATTGGCCATTTCTCTATTCATTTATGATGGCTCATAGCGAGCTACAAACTGGTTTCAGAATGGGATTTTGCTATGCATGCCCTGTATAAAATTGTGTGTCCCCTACTTAGTGGGTCCTATGATGAGTTCTGTGTAGGGGCCGAAACATGGTCATGTTGGGACCAGTCTATTAATCTTTCTAGGGTGTAACAGGGTTCAGATTTTGTAGGGAAAGGTTCCAGTCAGGGTCGTCCTTCTTGGGACGGGTTCTCCAAGGTCAGGCTATAGGATTTATGCAGGCCTTGGTACTGAGTGGTGTTATAGGGTCAGCTGCCGCCTGTATTGTCTTGGATCACTGCACATCTTTGGGTCAAGGATATCATATCTCTGATGTTTATTTATTAAAAGTAAAAGGGGTTGTCTCACTACAAGGATGGCTTTTTTATATTAAAGATCTTGCAAAAACAAGTCACTTTGCAATATGTGTTCATTAACAGTGTCCTACCTATTCCTAGATATCCCCTCTTGTATGGGCTGCATCAGCTCCTCAGGTCACTATAGCTACAGACCTGTTTGATCTCTCCTTATAGGCTGCCAGCACTGGTTGCTATAGCTACAGACCTGGCTTCTACTGCAGCCTAGTGGAAGCCAGTAAACACGCCCCTGAATTCAAAGTGAAACCAAGAAAACAGGACTGAGGTAAGATGATTCAATGTAGTGAGACAACCCCTTTAAGTATTAATTATTTCCATTCTCCATATTTTTGTATTGTTCATTGTGGATTGGAGTCTGTAATTAGTGACAATTCTAGGTCACAAATTGTTATTTTGTTGTATCTGATATACATGGGGACCGTTACTTCTTTAAGAATTCTATGACAATCTGGTGAGCACCAAAAACTGAACTTTGTTTGAACCATGTGGCTATGTGTTGATTTATGGTGTTTACTTAAGGTGAAAAATTGCAAGGTTCGCTTACACTTTTAGCGTACCGGGTTTAATACGGCACAGTCTTTACGGAAGTAGTTTCCATGGAATGTGGTGGGGCCAAAAAGGGTTTTTAAAAAAAAAAGTAGTTTGGGCCAAATTTGTTTTCTGAAGGAGTTATGTGACCTCCAAAAATTTGGGGTTTTGTGATCTTTTGCCCGGGTTTTTCAGCTTCTTTTTATCTTGTTTGCCACAATCTAAAAAAGGAAGCAAAGAAAATTGGGTTTTGGAATTTAAAGAATAAAGCCAGTCCCCCCGAAAAGAAACCCAATTGGCGTTGGTCGGGCCGGGGCAAGGGTTTTTTCCAAGGTAGGCCCCCGCCTGGGCGGGCCCACCTCCCTATCCCCAAGGGGGCAGGCGGGCCCCGACCCCCCGCCCGTGCTCCCGGCCCCCTTCCGTGGGCTGGGAAACGCCGGGGGTCTCTGTGACCCCTTTCTGCGGACAGGAAACAAGCGCCCCCCCCCCGGGACATTTTGGGGCCCCCTCCCCGGAGGATCCTGGGTCCTCCCGGTTTAGGGTTTCAGGGCCCACACAGCGGGGGGCCGGGGGCCCCCCAGCGCTGGGCCCGCCGCGGCCCGCGCCCCCCGCCGGCAACGTCGCGATGAAATGGGGGTCATTGAGGGGCGCTTTCCTCTCCTCGGGGGCACAGCCGTCACAGGGGGTGCGCCCCGGGAACTGCCGGAGGGGCGCGCGGGTTTTAAGAGGCCGGGGGAAGGTGGCGCGCCCCGGGGGAAATTGGGATAAGTATTAGGGCTTGTTCACACGGGTTTTTGGGTCCTTTTTTTCGGATCCTTTTTTGCACTTTTAAAAGCGCATCCGGGAAAACAAACCGCAAAACGCGCATTTGGGTACCCTTTTTTTTTGATCCCTTTTTAATGCTTTTTTTTACATCGTTTTAAAAAGCTTCCCCTTTTTTGGATGGTTTTCTGAAATGGGGGGCCCCTCTTCTCTGTCTCAATCTGGGCCCCCCGCCCCCCGGGTCCCATTCTTTGTATCTGTCTGGCCCCCTTCATTGTTTGTCTCCCCCCCTGCCTCCATTCCCTTGTATTTGTCCTTCCCATTCTTTTTTGTCTCCCCCCCGCCTTCCCCTTTTTGTATCTGTTTTCTCCCCTTCTTTTTATGTCTCCCCCCCTGCCCCCTTTATTTTATTTGTCTGCCCCCCAAATTTATTGTATGTCTCCCGCCCCCCCCCCCCCCATTTTATTGTATTTGTCTGCTCCCTTTTTTTGTAAAGTTTTCCCCCCCCCCCGCCTCCCCTTCATTGGGTTTTCTCCCGCCCCCGCCTCCCCTTATTGTATGTCTCCCCCCCCCCCGGGCCCCCCATTCATTGTATTTGTTTTGCTTCCCCTTCATTGATGTCTTTCCCCCCCCCCCCTCCCAAATTTTTTGAAAGCCCCCCGCCCCCCCCGCCTCCCCTTTTATTGTATGTTTGCCCCCCCCCCCGCCCCCCCATTCATTGAAATTTTCTGCTTCCCCTTCATTTTATGTTCCCGCCCCCCCCCTCCCAAATTTATTGGATGGGCTCCCGCCCCCGCCCTTCCCTTCATTTTATGTCTTTCCCCCCCCCGCCCTCCCATTCATTATGTCTCCCCCCCCCCAAAACTCCCATTCTTTTTTTGGGCTCTCCCCCGGCTCCTCCGCTCTCCCCCGCCGCCGCTCGCCTCCCCGCTATCACCCCCCCGCCCCGAACGCCTCCCCCCGCCCCCCCGCACACCTGCCGGCCCCCGCCCCCTCCCCCCGCCGCCGCCGGGACTTTTGCCCTCGCCCGGGCCCCCGCTCACCTGCGCTGCCCCCCGCCCCCCCGCTCACCCTGCGCTGCCGCCGCCCCCGCCTCACCTGCGCTGCCCGGGCCCCCCCCTCACCGCGCTGCCGCTGCCGCCCACCGCTAACTGTGCTGCCCCCATCACCTGCGCTGGCCCCCCGCCCCTCCGCGCGCCGCCGCCGCTCAACCCGGCTTCCTCTGCCTCTCCCCGCGATCCCCCTTTCCCGTCTCCCCCTTGGGGCTTTTTGCATCCGCTTTAGGATGCAAAGCGCAGCTGTTACGTAAAAGGAGTGTGGAAGCGCTTTTTACAAGTCCAAAACGGACTCCATTAAACTCCCCATGGGCTTTCATTGCGTAAAAAAGAAATAAGAATTGGGCAGGGCCCAAATTCCCTTTAAAACGGAAAGCGAAAACGCAGTGCAGAAGGCTCTTTAAAAAACGCATCGTGATCTCCCGTGGGAAACCCGCGATGCCTTTTTTTTATTCAAACCCCAAAGTTAATCACACTGACAATTTTTAGATCCGTTTTTTCGGATCCGAAAAAACGATCCGTTAAAAAACGGATCACAAAAAAAAAGCCCTGTGAAAAAAGCCCTTTTAAAGTTGTTGTTTTTAATGCCTGCCTGTGGCCCCCTTTTATTCTGCCGTGGCCCCCTAAACCCGGGCCCGCGGCCCCCTTTATGGCCTGCCTGCGGCCCCCCATATTGCCTGCCTGCGGCCCCTTTAAAGCCTGCCCGCGGCCCCCTATTTAAAGCCTTTCCCGGTGCCCCCCTAAGCCTTCTGAGCCCCCCTTACGGGCCCGTTTTGTGGTCCCCCTACCCTTTCCGGGGCCCCCATACGGCTTTCCGGGGGCCCCTATATTCCCCCCTGGGCCCCCCGGTGCCCCCCTGGGCCCCCTTTAAAAGCCGCCCGGGGGCCCCCCACGCCCCTTGGGGCCCCCCTATGCCTTTCCTGGCCCCCATCCCCCCTTTCCTGTGGCCCCCATTACCCCCCCCTGCCTGTTTGGGCCCCCCTACGCCTGCCCCAAGCCCCCATAAAGCCGCCTTTGGCCCCATACCGCCTGCCTGAGCCCCTGTACGGCTGCCTGTGGCCCCCATACGCCTGCCTGGTGACCCCATACGCATGCCTGTGGCCCCCAAACGCCAGCCTGTGCCCCATTTACGCCTGCCTGTGGCCCCCCATACGCCTGCCTAAGCCCCATACGCCTGCCTGAGGTCCCCATCGGCCTGCCTTTGGCTCCATAGGCCTGCCTGTGGCTCCATACGCCTGCCTGTGGCCCCAAATACCGCCTGCCTGTGGCCCCTACGCCTGCCTGAGCCCCCTTTTATGCCTGCCTGTAGCCCCCTCCCGGCCTCCTGAACCCCTAGCTATATATTTGCCTGAGCCCTAGCTATATACCTGCCTGAGTACCCTATATTTATATCCCTACCTGTCTAAGGGGACAATATCTATATACCTGCCTGACTGGAGGGCATATTATATACCTTCTGACTAAGGGGACTTATATACCTATAATTAAGGAGTTACGGGAAATGTGAGGAATCTAAGATATTTGTGTCCAAACCCTCGGGGACGAGTCTTGGCCGGGAGCAATCAGCATGAGGTGTAAACCCGGATGGAGAAGAAAAGGGAAAAGTGAACGACGCTGATCAGAAAAGACGTCTCCGTGAGTCACAAATGTAACTGCAGTGTAATCACTTATATTTCTGCAGAGCCTACATACAACTAGTATCTACCATATATGGTCACTGTAGGGGTTGGATATGTTTCAGAGCCTGTGTACAGCTGATAGTCACATGTGGGGTTGGGCAGAATTATTTGAGCCTTAAGTAGTAATAGTTTTGGGTCTTGGGTTTTGTAGGAGTGTTTTTAGTAAACAATCATGCATCTGGTAGATTTGCTCCATGTATCGGTGGATTATTTGGTGACTGTTATTTAGGGGTATTGCACTGTCATACGGAGTACAGCGATTTTGAAAATGCAAATTTGTCATTGTGCAGTGACTGCTGAGGAGATGGACGGGAGCTATGTGGAATGTGCAGAAAATTAGTGACAGGACCTGGCGCAGGGGTGAGAGGAATTAGTGTGTGTGTGTGTGGGGGGGGGGGGTATTTTTTTGAGAGCGAGGGGGGGGGGGGGCGCCATTGGCTGTACTCGCCTAGGGCACCAAAATGCCTTGTCCCGGCCCAGCCGTTGGTGCTCAGCTAGCTTTAGGCCTGACCCAACACTTAAATTCTTACAGAGAAATAGAAGAATCCAGAATCATACCTCCCAACTTTTAGAGATTACAAAGAGGGCCATGACTCCAACCATGCCCAAACAAATGACATAACACAAGGCCTCTAACCACATCCCACCATGCACAGAGAAATATAAGAATCCAGATCACTTGGGGTAAAAGCAGCGGCGGAACTTCTGGGGGAACAGCTGTAGTAACTGCTTTGGGGCCCATCTCCTTTGGGGGCCCGGCTTCCCCCTGCCTCAGAACGCCTGGGCCCTCTGGCCTGAGCGTTCAGAGGCAGAAATGCCTAGTCCTTGCAGAGCAGAGTACCGCCTTAGGCTTTAAGCTTACCAAGCATCCACCATTACTAATGATGTGAGTGGCGTTATGACATCATACCATCGCGCTGCTCCGGGCTCAGAAGCTGGCTGGGCCCTCGTCATGTCGGGGATCATGGAGACAGGTGAGTAAGTTATTTTATTTTCTTTAATACTAATGGACACTACCCTAAGCCTGACTACTACTACTATAGCCTACGCTAAGCCTGCCTACTTATATGGGGCCCCCTATAATCTACCCCTAAGCCTGCCTACATATATGGGGCCTTCTATAACGTACCCCTAGGCCTGCCTACCTATATGGGGCCCCTATAGCCTACCCCTAAGCCTGCCTACCTATATGGGGTCCCGTATAACCTACCTCTAAGTCTGCCTATCGATATAGGGCCCCTTTAGCCTACCCCTAAGCCTGCCTACCTATATGGGACCTCATATAACCTACATCTAAACCTACCTATATGGGGCCCCCTATAACCTACCCATAAGACTGGCTACGTGTATGGGGCCCCTTATAGCCTACCTACAGCCTGCCTACCTAAATGGGGCCCTCTATAACTTACCTTAAGCCTGCCTCCCTATATGGAGCCCGCTGTAATCTACCTTAAGCCTGCCTGCCAATGTGGGGGCCCCTATAGCCTACTTACAGTAAGGGAGGTGCTGGAAAAGCAAGGATTCTAAGATTTTTGTGTCCAAATCTGCAGGGACAAGTGGCGGCCATGAGAAGTCATCATGGCAGTCTGGACTAGATGCAGAATAAGAAGGAAAGTCAACGACTCGTCGGAGAAATGTCACCTGTGAGTCACAATATATAACGGCAGTATAATCACTTCTATGTCTGCAAAGCCTAGGTCAACTGGTATCTACCACTATATGGGCACTGTATAGTGGTAATATTGGTCTTTGTATACTAATCTTTATTCAGTAATCGTGCAAGGGTATTATTCAGTCAATATTTGGTGGTAATTTGTGGTCATGTTCTGGCGGTATAATCAGATCCTTATGTAGTGACATTATTAGTAATGTTTGGTAATGTTGGTCTTGGTATAGAGGGATTTATTTGGTGGCAGTGTGATGGTGATATGTATGGTGAAGTATTTGCTCCTTGTTTTATCTAGTAACTGCATGACTTATTAAGAGGGCCCGGTAAATGTGAGTGGTTGGGGGGACAAAGGTGGGGACAAGGGGCAACATCCAAAAGTTTACTAAGGGGCCCAGGCTTCTCTAGTTATGCCCCTGGGTTAAAGGGAACTTCTTGCTTGACAAATATGGAATTTTTATGTTACTTTATTTACAGGGCTACCTTCTGCTGTTGCGGGCTGTGCAGTTATGAAAGACAAATGATGTACTGAACTGAGAGGTTTGGGTGTGAAAGCTACCATGACCACTTCTTCTCCCATCTAGTGTTGAGCGATTTTACGACAAAGTTAAATGGCGATCGGTTTTTTTAGATCACGCGATAATTTAGGTTAAAATCTGTGCATAATCTATTAATACGGCCATTTTCAGCGCTTCCTTATTTTGGGGCCCAGAAAATCCTTAGAGAATAGGCAGGGAGGCTGTGTGTGGATGTCATAATGGGATTGTTGGTTGGTTTTGGCTGGAAAAAAATCCATGACCTAGTTTACATAGAACACCCCTTCTGTTCTCCCAGTGTGTGTCGTGTTTAGGAGTAGGACGTGGCGCTGCTTTTCCCAAACAGCCAGCAAAAAGTCGGGCAAACAGTCAGCGAAATTGTTCTATTTGTTCACAGGACGCTAACTTTTACGGGAAACATTAGCTTAGTAGTTTAGAGATTGGCAATTTTTGGGTTTAGGCTGAAAAATTTTAAGGAGCATCTGGGCCTGGAAAAGTCTGGGGGGGCGGGGGGGGGGGGAAGGGGGCGAACAAGACAAGTTTTTAAAAGGATAGTGGATATAGTGCAGCCGTGCTTTTTTGAGACATGCTTTGCAATGGCTTTTTATTAACTTTTTTTCAGTTGAATATTACTTGTATGTGGGGGCAGCCTGAACTTAATTGGTACAGATTTTTCTATAACTGCAGGTCTATTTTTTAGGTGCAAAACTCCACTTTTATTATCCGTTTAAATTTCAGATAGTTTTTTTTTCATTTTTGGGAGGCCCTTTTTTTGATAGGGGCACTTCACTAAATTTTCAATACAGCAATTTTGTCACCCCGAGGGGGTTTTTAGGTTAAAAAATACCGTTTATTATTTCTGTATACAATTCAATAGGTGTTTTTTCACTTTTGGGCAGGCACTTTGTTGTAGGGCACCTTGCACTTAAATTTCAATACGCAATTTTGTCGTCCCCGCGGGTGTATTTTTGTGAAAAAAAATCCTTTTTATTTTCCGTATAAATTTTAAATGGGGTTGTTTTTTTTCATTTTTGGGGAGGAGTTTTGTTAATAGAGGCACCTTGCATTAAATTTCAATCAGCAAATTTTGTGTCCCCGCAGGTGTATTTTTGGGTTTAAAAAATACCGTTATTACCCGATACATTTCAAAAGGTGTTTTTTCCTTTGGGGAGCCACTTTGTTGATAGGGCCCCTTGACTTAAATTTCAATAAAAGCAATTTGTCGTCCCCGCAGTGTATTTTTAGTTGCAAAAAAAACCTTTATATCATATACATTTCAGATAGGTTTTTTTTTTTCACTTTTGGGCGGGGCCAGCTTTTTTGTAGAGGCACCTTGCATTTAAAATTTTCAATACAGAATTTTGTCGTCACCGGGTGTTTTTTTGTTGCAAAAAATACCGTTTTTTATCCTATACATTTCAGATAGGTGTTTTTTTTCATTTTGGGACAGCCGCTTTGTTATGATGCCCTTGCATTTAAATTTAAAATACAGAAATTTTGTCGCCCCGCGGGTGTATTGTTTGGGTGCCAAACTCCACTTTTATTACCCCTTTTTTTCCGTTTTTAACAGATGGCTGACGGCAGCACGGGCTCTCAGTTAGGGAAATCGAAGAGCTTCAAATTTCTCTAAAAAATCAGATTTTAAAAAGGTTTTATTTTTGGAGGTTAATTAGTGTCAAAAAGGGCCCCGGGGCGGGCAAAATTGAAAAATTTGAGGTTTAAAAAATTTTCGGGGGCTGGAGCCTTGGGGTCGCTCATTTGATCTCCAGGGGAGTCTGCCCCTAATCCTGAAGAAGGTTTGGGAGGAAAAAATAAAACCATTGAATTGATTGGTAAATCACCTCAGAACCAGGGGGGGCAAATGTTTTTTCCAAACTAAGAATTTTTTTGGGGATGTTTTGGACTTTTTATTATTTAGGGGTGTGGGACGAATTAACACATTTTACGGTAAAAAATCCCTTTTAAAAAAAATGCAGGGGGGGTTGATGTTTATGTTAACACTTGAAAAAAAGCAAAATGATATAATTTAAAATTTAAAATAAAACCCCCCTAAATAAATTCGTAAAAAAAAACAGTTCCCAAAAATTATCAAATGCAGCCTGTACAAAATAGCATAGTGCCACTTTGTGATCTGTGGGCAAACAGGTTTGGGGCATGCTTTGGCCGGGACGGTATAGACTATGCCCAGCAAAAACAAAAAAGGGGTTAAAAGACTCTTTTTCCCGGACTTTTTGTCTGGGGTCAGAGGTTTGGGGCTCATGCTGTGGCTCGGGAAAGGGGAAAATTTCTATCCCCAGTGAAAACAAAAATGGGGGTTCAAAGACTTTTTTTTTCCCCGGCCTTTTTAATCTGTGGGTCAGACGGGTTTGATGGATCGTGGCCCAGGACAGGCATAGTAAATGCCCAGTTCAACTAAAATGGTGGTTGAAAAACCCTATTTCTGGCATTTTTTAATTTTGGGGGTCAGACGGTTTTAAGGGGTCATTCGCGACAGGACATTTTATAGTCAAGGTCCGTTTAACTAAATGGGGTTCAAAAAAATCCTTTTTCTGGCACTTTTTAAATGTGGGGGTCATGCAGGTTTGGGGTCATGCTGGGCCCAGAAAAAAGGGATAGTCAATGTCCGTGAAACTAAATGGGGGTTTAAAGACTCCTTTTCGGCAATTTTTTTAATCTGTGGGTCAGACAGGTTTTAATGGTATTCTGCGGTACAAGCAGATATGTCCATGTCCAGTGAAACTAAAAGGGGGGTTGAAAGACTCCCTTTGCGGCCCCTTTTTTAAAAAGGGGTCTGCAGGTTTGGGGCTCTTTTTTTGACCCCGGCAGGTATAGTCAATGTCCCGTTCAACAAAATGGTGTTTGAAAAATCCTTTTTTCCGGCATTTTTTAAATCTGGGAGTCATGCAGGGTTTTTGGTCTGCTGCGTTCCCGGACAGGGGGTGTCAATTTCCGTTTAAGTAAAATGTGGGTTTTAACATACTGCCTTCTGGCACTTTTTTTTTTTGTGGGTGATGAGGTTTTTAAAGGGGATGCTGTGGTTCAAGACGGGGGTTGGGGAAAGGTCTGTGCTTTTTTTTTGTGGCTTTTGTAACCCAAGTGGTTGCCTAAAAAGTGACGTATCCCTTTGATGTTGTGGATTTTAAATTCCCGCTTCTCCAGCCCTGTTTTGGGGGAAGAATGAAAGGTGTTTTGTTGCTTCCCAAACTTTAATGGTCATCGGCGATAATTATTCGACGATCGGAAATCTTATTGAAAAATTGCCGATAGACTATCGACAAGATGACGATAGCCAAGTAATCGTCATCACTACTCCCATCCTCTCCTCTGCTGCCTCTCGACATGAAAATTTTTTGGTGTAAACAAATCAACTCTTACAGGGAGTGTCCTAAGAAGAAAAAAGTGCTCCATGAGAAGAAACCTGCAAGAAAATAATCTATTGACAAAAGAATTTAGAAGTGTCCTCTAAGGATAAGGGTTAATCAGCCATCTTGAAAAGAAAAATCTCATGGAAGAAGAAATTTCTCTTTTGAACAAGAACTATTATTTGCACAGAATAGTCAGCTAAACCAACACATGGATTAAAATTTTTAAAACTTGATTTCCCTACCCAGCACCGAAGGCACCAGAAAAACACGGTGTGCGCCACTTGGCTCCAAAGCTAAAAGCCTGCCAAGTCAAATCCTGCCAAAGTAAAACCCTGCCAAAGAGCAGAGGGTGGATACCAACAAAGAGGGGAAGAGTCAATTCTGAAGCGACCCCCCACAGAGCCAGTTGCCTCTGAATTGTGAAAATGAAAACGCAAAACACAGCCCAGAAGCATGAGTGGAAAGTTACCTTTTGTTGGGGTTTCTTGACCAAACCAACCCGGGAAACCAGGGGGGTTTTTTTTGAAGTGAAAAAAGGTTTCAACGGGCCTACGGGGTTTTTCTACTACAAAGTTTTAAATCGTAATGGGGACAGTAAAAATAACACTTTTGCAATTGGTTTGCAAAATTAAAATCTTTTTAGAAAGCAGCTATGATTTAAATCTGAGTGTTAGAGTATTTTTTGCGCAATGTTAGGGCACCCCCCTTGCGTTATTGGCTCCCTTTGATATTTCATTCACCCTTTGGGAATGCCCCCTGGAGGAAAACCCATGTGCAGTGATTGGCTCCCTGCACTTCTTCCCTATGACTGTGTAAAGTGAAAGTTAAAAGGCTGTGTCCGTTCTCATTGTTTTTTTACTGACCCCTGATAGAATAATGCTGGAGCTCCTCATGCCCCTCTCCAGTGTAGCTATGGAAGGATCTGGGAAATTTGAGTCTTAGATGCTAGATTTACTTCCCCCCATATAACCAGCCTTATACACAGAGAGGATGTCACAGCTCTGTAGACCTCCTGCACTGGTCAGTTCTCATTCCTGCAGAGCTGTCACCTGTATTGATGTAAGCAGTTATACATACAGCCTGAACTGATTAAACAAATGTGAGAAATGCACTCTGCTCCCCCTCTACCTCCTGCCCGATAACAGAAAGGGGAGCAGAGTGCATTTATCCCATTTGTTTCATCAGTTCATTCTATATGTATAACTGGTTACAGCAGTTCTGGTTACAAGGAGCTTGTGGAGGGAGATGACAGCTCTGCAGGCATGAGAACTGACTATTGCAGGAGTTCTGCAGAGCTGTGACATCCACTCCCCACACTGCTCACACAGAATGATGATGTCACCAGTCTTCAGTGAGGGAAGTCATGCCTACTGGCAGGAGAGACACACCTACTGGTAGGAGAGACACGCCCTTGTATTTGAAGCTGTGAGAAAGAGAGAAAGCTTTGGAAGACCACAAAAGCCTGTAATGAGAAAACTCCTTTAAGTCAAGAAGACAAGGCTTCAGCTGATGTGAGTAGCCACTGTCACCCCTATGTGAACTGAGAATTCTTTACACAAGAACTACCTTCTTTGCAGAAGAACTATGGGTCTGTTGTACAATAGATGAGTAATAGTTGATGGAGCGGGACATCGTTGAATTTATGGAAGGTCAGTCCTGGACTGTGGACTGGTTCCTGGAGAACTGGACATGCGGCACTGTCCGAGAATTTAATCTAGAGACCAATTACGAGTACATAATTGAGGATAACACCCATCATAAGATGATTGTGAATCTCCACGCGGTCAAGAGATGATACTATTCTAGCTGAAGCACAGTCAGACAGCTGGGGGCCGTGTCCGGTGTACCAAAGTTCTTGGTCCTAGGGGGTTTTGGGGTGCTAAAGTTACCTGGCTACATGACCCTAAGAGTGGGATGCAGAGGAGATCACTGCAGAGCCAGCTAACCCGTCAGTACCGATTTTGGGATTACCTTCTGTCATCAACAGAGATATGTCATCTGGAACTGCGTCAGCACCGCCTCCTGCAGAACCAAAACCTATGAGCTCATCCACCGGAGCTGCCACTACTCGTGCTGAGTCATCAACCATTGGTCCATAAAAGGTTGGGGATCAACTCCCAGGGATCCCAGGAAGTGTAATGTACTCCACGGTGAGTTTTTATTTTTGCCCTAGTGTCTCTGTGACACTTTCCCCTACCTTCCATGCCTTCCCTAGTGAGCCCATCAGGTAGGCTTCTTATCACATGGTACGTGCTACACTTATTGACCTTCAAGGATGCAGGGAATGGTGCTTAATACTAATACTATCTGATTCGTTGGACTAGATCAGACTACCGTTGCATCTATTTTTCTAAGTAAAATGGTCAACGAGGGCTGGTGTCTGGTAATGTTTATTTAAATAATATTTTTTGGTATTTTTTTCCAGTTTTAGTAATGGAGGTATATGACAGATGCTTCGTCATTACTATCGCTGGGCCTTGGTGTCAGCCAGCAGTGTTTTCAGCATCACAAGGCTGACTCTAACTCCCTGTCACCAATACACCACGGGTACTGAGATGACGGTCCACTTCTGGAGTGGCTGCAGGCTGGTATTTTTAGAGTGTGAAATGACCAATATTCATGGACCTTCCCATCTTATTAACATCAGCCTGCAGTTGCCAGTTTAAATGGTTAAGAAAGAGGGAACCCCACATCATTTTGTTTTTTTATCCATTTTTCATGACTAGCCAAGGTAAAACAAACAGCTGTAGCGTAATACTTTCACAATGGGAAGGTCCATGGATATTGCCCCTTCCACCTTGTTCCAGAAGAGGACCATCACATTAGATGGTCTGCCTTCTGACGGTAACCTGGCTCTTCCCAGTACCTCTAGTGCATTTGATACTGGGGTAATATTGACAGGGGTTAGTGTCATCCTTGTGGTGACAAAAAACACAGATGACTGAAACCAAGCCTCAGCAAAAGTAATGACACAGAAAAAAAATATGTACTTAAATAAACCCTCCCCAACACCAGCCCTCATTGACTATTTTATTAAAGAAATAGATGCAACACTTGTCCTATGCAGTCCAACAAATCTTTTATAGTGAAAAAAGGGAAACCTGTAAAAATAAAAAGACAGAAGCCCTACAGATAGGGTGTCACGCAGCTTTCCAGGATGCTGAATAGCCTGTTCAACACCCATTAAAGCTGGGTGACATTCTCCACAGTAGGCATCTAGAAAATCTGAGTGCCTGCTGTGGGGGATGGGGTGCCACTCTGCTTTTCCACATGCTGAATAGCATATCAAGTGCCTGGAAAACCTGGGTGACATCCCCTGCAGCAGGTGCCCAACTCCTTTTACAATACAGCTACGGCCGGTTTCACATATGTCTCCCTGCCACCAATGTGACTAATGTATGACTAAGGTCGGATGAACAAAATGTCGCTGTCTGTCACTTTCCACAGTATATATGGAGCTCACTTCGGATATATAATAAAAAATCAAGGTGTTATTGAATACTTCTTGTGTTGTGCTGTTGTTTAAATACAGTGCTGTGGGGGATAGGGAAACACCCAACTTTCCTGGATACTGGACAGGTTATTTAGTGCCTGGGGAAGTTGGGTTACATCCCCAAAGCAGGCACCCAGAAAAACCGGTTGCCTGCTGTGAGGGAAGGGTGACACTCAGCTTTCCTGGGTGCTGGGTAGGCCACAGGGGGGGAATGGGGAGGTGGAGACTCACTTACCTCACTCTAATGTGCACGCAGCCGCCTGAAGTTAGTGACATAAGCGGCGCGTCTTATGGCGCCTCTCTGGTACCACTGCTCTGCTACACTTTCTGGCTTTTATGGGAAGAGTCTATAACAAATGGCAAGTCTGGATTGAATGGCACAGTCCCAGTCCTAGGAGGTATGTCTAGATTGCCTGGGGTAAAAGGTAACTCCTTGCTTGACAAATCTGGAAATTTTATGGGACTTTATTTAGAGGGCTACCTTCTTGCTGGGAGAAAATGAAGTGTTTTATTTCAACTCCATTCTGTCCTCTGCCTCTTTATGTCTCTACTTAGCACCAAAGACACCTCAAACCCCATGAGGCCTACTCCATCCAGAGTGTGTCGCTAGGTAATGCTGGAAGAACTCGACCTCTACACCTGCAGACCCCCTCTACCACTGTAGCATTCCCAGGGGAGCATGAGAGGATTGGTTGTGTGAAAGCCACCATGACCACCATTACTCCTAACCTCTCCTCTGCTGTATATAAACGGCTAAATAAGTATTACAATTATTTAGTAGTAAGACATTATCTTCTGGAGACTGAATCCTTTTTTCTCCAGACGAAAGGGAATATCTCCTTGTGTTTTGAGGGGGTTTTACATGAAATAGCTTTTCATCATACTTTTTGTAGGTGCCATTTATATACTTATACTCTGCTGCTCCAGCTGGTATTCTCTCAAAAGCCAGAGCTTCTCTCAAGCGTAGAAGAACAGTACACAATGGGGACATCAGTTCTATTTTATTTTTTGGTATAGAATGGGCTACAGCCCAGAGGGGGAAATCTGAAACAGCGTCTGCTTCACCACGAGGCTCAGTGAATTTTCAAAATGAAAATATGAATTCCATTTGGTTTTAATTGTAAAAATTAATTTTTATATCATTATTGATTATTGATCATGGGATTCTTTATTATTTTGTATGTAATGTATGTTTTTGCATTTATTTCCACTAAAACTTGCTCTTTTTTCTGACATAGTCATGTGGTTTCATATGGCTCTGATTGGTCAGTAGTACAGGTATATATGTTTTTTTTGCTTTTCCATGTGTTTCATTTTTTAATAGTTTCAAATAAAGAAAATGTTTAATTACATGGAGCTGGAGACAACTGCTACTTTTTTGGACATTTACTAAACATTCTTAATCCTATAATTTTGCAGGTAACTCTTGGCTAAGTTCCTCACTATGCTCATGCTACCAGTCCCTGACTACTCTGAGTATTATAACCTGGGGATTTTTCTGCAGCAAAGTCCACTTCTCATTGTTGTGGTTTACAATGAAAACCAGGAGATCTCTAATATTCTGCATCTCACTATAGCCAGGACTGTAGGCTAGAGGATCCATATTTCATTATGTAACCATAAAAAATTGTTACATTTAACCTAGCGTAAATAAAATGGAACCTGTCACCTAGAAAAAGACGTCCAATCTACGGAGACAGAGGTGAAAAAATTGATATGTCACTTTGTATAAACAATTCAATATATTTGTAACCTATTTATTGAAATTGTACAGAAAAGCAAAACAGCTCATCTTCTCATGGCAATGTCCAATCTCCTGGTTGCAGCAAGGCTATAGGCGCCAACCATCACATTTCATATCAAACCAAAACCATGATAACCAGCTCATCCGATTCAGAGATGTAGGCTTTCCCTAAAACTTTTTGAACACCCGAAAACCAGTAAACAAAATTTGATACATTTCTTCAACATACTTCAACAAGTGTATGTGGTTAACAGACAGCACTGATTGCCATATCTGCTGTAAAGTCTTTCCTATTTCATGGCTAGCTTAATTCAGCTGCTTAGCTTATCAAAGTCACTGCCATGTTGAAAATTCACAGTAGCTGTTCCAGTGGAACTTGGTTAATTAAAGAAGCAAGGTGGCAGCTGTTAGTCTATATTCCCAGAATTAGCTTTCTAAAACACATTTGCATTCGCTAATCCAGCAGGATGCATAAACAGTGTTAATGTAAAAGCAGAATATTGATATTAGTAATAATACATGTGCTGTGCTGCCACGGAAAGACTGATTGATATTATTACGGTTTTTTATTGAACAGATTCATAAATTACTCTATGTTCAAAGATGATCACCTTAGGGCAAAAAACAACAAAATGCATCACTAGTTCATTAATTTCTTTACTAGTTCAGTCACAGAAGAAGGTATCATGGGATTTCTGCAGGATATACTTTATTAATCTCTAAAGAAGAAACAACAGAAAATGATAGAAGCCCTTATATTTCACAGAAAACACTGTTGCTACTCAGAGTTCTCTCACTGTTCATTTCCCCGCATTTATAAAAATACTGAAAAAATAAAGCAATAGCCCCCAACTGTATAAAATAGCACAGTCCAGTCAATCTAGTATTTACTTTCAATTGGCACATAATCCCTGCAGCACATCAGTAGCCTCAGCAGTCAAGTGCTGTACCACTGACATCACAATTAAGGATGTGAACTGTTCATGTGATGACAACCTAGAAGGAGACTGTATATCTACCTATACGGGGCTTATACACCTACCTACGAGGGGCTTATATACATACCTTCTGTGGGGCCTCTATACCTACCAACTTGGGGTCTATATTCCTTCCTACCAACAAGGGTCCTATATGCCTATCCACCTACCTACAGAGGGCCTATATAACTAAATACTAGGAACCTATATTTCTACTTATTGTGGAGGTCTATATAACTACCTATCTACTTAATAGGGGACCTAGATACCTACCTATTAAGGGACCTATAAGTCTACCTACCTACAAACTATCTTGTGGAATTTAACTACCTCCTATATGGGAATAGAAAACGAAACTAAAACATGGTGCACAAATGGGAGCCCCATAGAGGTTTTGGGGCACTTTTACTATTAGAGGCACAGGTGTCATTATTACCATTTCGGTCGCAATAGATGGGAGGTTTGTACAGAGTTAGGAATTGGTAGGGAAGTGCTGGAAAAGTGAGGAGTCTAAGATGTTTGTTTTGTCTTTTCCACAGTGAAAAGTCATGACTGGAAAAAGATGTCATTGCAGTCTGAGACAGTTGGAGAAGAAAAAGAGAAAGAGAATAACTCAGAGATGTCTGCTGTGAGTCACTGGATGTAACTTTACTGTAATCACTTATATACTCCCGTTCAAAAGTTTGGGGTCACCCAGATAATTTTGTGTTTTCCCTGAAAACTCATACTTTTATTTATCAAATGAGTTGCAAAATGAATAGAAATATATCCCAGACATTGAGAAGGTTAGAAATAATGATTTTTACTTGAATTAATAATTTTCTACTTCAAACTTTGCTTTCGTCAAAGAATGCTCCTTTTGCAGCAATCACAGCATTGCAGACCTTTGGCATTCTAGCTGTTAATTTGCTGAGGTAATCTGGAGAAATTTCACCCTATGCTTCCAGAAGCCTCACAAGTTGGATTGGCTTGATTTGCATTTTTTGTGTACCATACAGTCAAGCTGCTCCCACAACAACTCAAAGGGGTGAGATATCTGGTGGCTGCGCTGGCCACTCCATTACAGATAGAATACCAGCTGCCTGCTTCTTTCCAAATTGTTCTTGCATAATTTGGAGGTGTGCTTTGATTCATTGTCCTGTTGCAGGATGAAATTGGCTCCAATCAAGCTCTGTCCACATGCTATGCCATGGCATTGCAAAATGGAGTTATAGCCTTCCTTACTCAAAATCCCTTTTAACTTGTACAAATCTCCCACGTTAGCAGCACCAAAGCAACCCTGGACCATCACATTACCTCCATCATGCTTGACAGATGGCGTCAGGCACTCTTTCAGCATCTTTTCAGTTGTTCTGCATCTCACAAATGTTCTTCTGTGTAATCCAAAAACCTTGAGCTTCGATTTGTCTGTCCATAACACTTTTTTCCGATCTTCCTCTCTCCAATGTCTATGTTCTTTAGCCCATATTAATCCTTTTCCTTTATTACCAGTCTCAGATATGGGTTTTTTTCTTGCACTCTGCCCTGAAGGCCAGCATCCCGGAGTCGCCTCTTCACTGTAGACGTTGACACTGGCGTTTTGCGGGTACTATTTAATGAAACTGCCATTTGAGGACCTGTGAGGCGTCGATTTCTCAAACTGGAGACTCTATTGTACTTTTCTTTTGCTCAGTTTGTGCAGTGGGGCCTCCCCACTTCTCTTTCTACTCTGGTTAGAGCCCCGTTTTGTTTTCTCCCCTGAAGAGAGTAGTACACACCGTTGTAGGAAATCTTCTGTTTATTTGGCAATTTCCCGCATGGAATAGCCTTCATCTCTCAGAACAAGAATAGACTTGAGTTTCACATGAAATTTCTCTTTTTTCTGGCTATTTTTGGGGAGTTTAATTGAACCAAACAAATTAATGCTCCAGATTCTAGCTACTCCCCAGGAAGGTCAGTTTTGTAGCTTCTCTAATCATTAAAACTGTTTTCAGCTGTGCTAACATACTTGCACAAGGGTTTTCAAAGGTTTTCAAAATATCCAATAGCCTTCTTACACAGTTAGCAAACAAAAATGTACCATTAGAACACTGGAGTGATGGTTTGTTGGAAATGGGCCCCCTATACACCTATGAAAATATTGCATTAACAACCAGACGTTTTACAGCTAGAATAGTCATTTACCACATTAACAAAGTATAGAGTTTTATTTCTGATTCATTTAATGTTAGGGTTCATTGAAAAACACTGTGCTTTTCTTTCAAAAATAAGGAAATTTCTAAGTGACCCCAAACTTTTGAACGGTAATGTATGTCTGCAGAGCCTGTGTGAAACTGGTATCCACCACTGTCTGGTCACTGTATGCCGATAATATTGGTCTAAGTATAATGGTTTCTATTCCGTAATGATATGTTGTATTATTCAGTAATTTTATGTTGTATTGTGCTGGTGATATGTGATGATGGTGTTGCAGTATTATTCAGTCACTATGTGCTGGTGATAAGTGGTCCTGGTGTGGTGGTATTATTCATTCCCTATGTGGTGGTGATATGTGGTCATGGTGTGGCAGTATTATTCATTCAGTATCTGCTGGTGAAATGTGGTCTTAGTAGGACATTGGTAAAATTAGCCTTGAATTCTGGTTATGTGCAGCAGTGTTTTTTTGGTAACTGTATGACTATTATTTAGTAGTTTTATATGTAGAACATTGTGTTAAAGCTTTTTGTATATTTGGGCTCTGATTGATGGTGATGCAATTTGTCGCAGCTTGGCACAAAATGTTAAGGGGGTGGGGATTTCTTCACCCTGCCCTGAGTGCAATTTAAGCTAGCATTGGCCCTGCATCTGGTGCCCATAAAAAAAGTAAGAAAAACTAACATAGAATCCAAAATACCTTTAGGAAAAAATTACTAAAATATAATTTCTATTAATAACAAACAGTAAAAAGGAACCTACAAAGTCACTACTCAATACCTTGAAATATAACACAAAACAGTGGGGATGACGCCCTGATAAGGGTAATCCCATACCAGGACTGTTTTTGCTATCTCTAGGGTATTGATTGTTTGATTCGAGTTACATGATAAACCGATGCAATTAATGGTGGAAACGCGTCGAAACTCCCTTGTGCATCACGTATCACCTTTTTGAAATGCCCAGCAATGTCCATATTATTCCATGTCTGATAGAACTAGTAATTATAGTGGTATTTATATCACTATTTTGGCCTTTTGCCTTTTTCCTAGTTATATTGTGGCGCTCATTTTTGCATTACTGGCATACTACTATTGTTGCATACTAGGGATTTCTACGGCCATGCAGCCTAGGTTTCTGGGAGGGGTCGCCCTTATCAGGGCATGTATATTTAGGGGTACCCATTACCCATTCAGTACTATAAGGGAATTGTGGTTTTCCATTAAAAAAAATACCAGCAAGCCACTAAGTTTCAGCATCCAATAGCCATTGACCAACAAACATATTTTAAAAAAAACTTCAACCCCTGACGGCCCACACCATTTTCACTTTGTTTTCTTTTTTTATCCTCGCCCTCCAAGAGTCATAACTTTTTTTTTTACCACTGACATAATTAAGTGATGTTGTGTTTTTTGCAGAACATGTTATACCATATAATGTAATAGGAAGCCATAAAAAATTCTTTGTAAAATGGAATTTGGAAAAAACGCAATTGCGCAAACGTCTTTAAAAAAAATTGCCATGCATCACTTTTTTTTAGACCAATAATTTGCTCACTTTTATGCCATCGGAGGTGTGTGTTCACTTTTATGTGGGGCAAGACTAGTTTTTATTAATACCAATTGGCACTGTATGCAACTTTTTGATCACTTTGTATCCCATTTTTTTATGGGGAGGTGGGATAACCAAAAAAACCAAACAATTCTGGCTTCTTTTTTTTTATGGCATTGACTGTGTGAGTAAAATAAGAGAATAGTGTATTAGATTGGACCTTTACAGATTTGGCAAAAACAATTACCCTATTTTACGGACTATAAGATGCACTGGACCATAATACGCACCAAGAGGAGGAAAATAGGCAAAAAAATTGAAGCAAAAAGTGTGGGCTGAAGTGTAGTTTTTATTGGTACCATTTTGGGATAGATGCGACTTTTTGTTCCAATTTTTAAGGGATATGAAATTACCAAAAAATCACAATTTTTGCGTTTGGATTTTTTTTTTCTTCTATGGTGTACAATGTACATGATAACTTATGCTGTATTTTATATTTTAATAGATTGGACATTTTCAGACATGGCAATACCAATTATTTGTAACTTTTATTTTTATTTTTGTAAAATGGCAAAGGGGGTGATTCAAACTTTTCATTTTTTTTTACTTTTTATTTTTATTTAATACTTAGTCGCCATAGGTTACTTGACCACTAGGTGGAACAAACTGTTGTACTGCTGTATATAGGCTTTTCACTTATTACCTACAGCAGGGTGTAATAGGTGTACATACATGATAACAGTGTAAGCCTGCATAAGACTTCCCACTGCCATAACAATTGATCGACGCAATTGCAGGGGGGTGATCGGACGGAGGAGCGGCTCAATCCCTGCTGTTAACCCGTGCCGGCTGACTGATCACCCCCAGTGGGAAAAGACTGGGTACACAATGCTGCGGGAAGATACCGGCGGGGTTTAACCCCTTTAAAAAATACTCCCGGGTGGCCCTGCAGTATGCTCCCCCCTCACCCTCCTTTTGGCCCGAGAGAGCGCATTCGGACTATGAGATGCATTCTTATTTTTCCCCAAAATTTTGGTGGGAAAGAGTGCATCTTATAGTCCAAAAATGACGGTATGTTTATTTTTTTCTGTTTTTATTTGGTACATTCAATATTTCTAGAGTGTAATAATATAACAAGTTATAGTGACTAGGGGTTTTGGAGAAGGGTCGTTAATCCAGAGATTTATTCCAATTGCCAAATTGATGTCGGGAATTACTTTTTTTCCTAAAATGACAATTGGCTTCTACTTCTGAAGGTTTTTGCCTTCCTCTGGATCAACATTATAGGACAACAGGCTGAATTGGATGGAAATGTCTTTTTTCGGCCTTACAAACTATACAACTATGTTAATATTTTTTGCATTTTTTTATATTTTATAAAACTTTTTTTTTACTTATATTTAGTCCCCTCAGGTGACTTAGACATACAGTCGCTTGATTGCTTGTATTACTTCCTGCGGTACTGATGTATTATAGTATAGAGTAATTTTATTGATACATACTAATAATAGAAATACATTTATGGCAGGCCTGGATGCCTTCATCAGACCTCTGGCTGCCATGGCAACTGAATGGCACCCTTTAGGTTTGTTTTTCACACAGACTGGGCTTAAACATATTGATAGCATTTAAACACCAACTTCTCCTATCTTTCAAGGTCATGTCTAATAAAAATGACCCTAATTTAAATGAAGTTTGCCTGACAATCATCTGATCACCACAAGTCTGACTTCCAAACAGGGGCCAGCCACTGTGATTTGTACATTTTCTAATAGACCATATGGAGAAGGGTTATTTTGTTGAGACAAATTTTTGTATAAATATACCTTTAACTTTGTATAAGGAGAGCCACTGCAGGACGTCTTTAAGCTAAAATCCAAACTGAATGGCTGAATTTTACATGTTTCATAATCTATTCAAGTATAATTTACTCTGAGTTCATAAGACTTTACAGCTGTGGAAAAAAACTAAGTCTGAGAGTTAGATTTTGGGTGGAAAAACATGTCTTTTCTTAGAAAACTAGGACACTTGTAAGTCATTGCTGTATTTAAACAAAAGCTGAGCTGTTTGCTCGGGCTTGTTTGCTGATATACAACTGTAATTCTGCCTTCAAATTTTGTGACCTCAGAGCCAAGCTAATGCCCTCACAGTCACAAGCAGCAGTGACATATCCCACAGCTGATGGTGTTACTAAGTAGTTACTTTTATTACAATATTACTTAGTGTCATCAAGGACAAACAAGAATTAGACAGTTCTGGTTTCCAACTCCAACATGTTTACATTCAGAGATTTGTAATCCTCCTTTTCTTAAGGGCAATAGGAGATCTGGCAGAGTTATTCCACATGACCCAAAGCCATCTGTTAAGATTTAGAGCATGCTGTGGTAATTCATAGCCCTGTGAAATCATGTTACTAGAGTCTTCTTTCATGTACTGAGATGTCATGGTAAATACTATCAGGGTTTATCCATCTATGAGATTATCCAGAAGGGATGCTTTTATCCAAGCTTGCTGCAGTTTAACACAAAGCCTTAAAGCTAAAAATGTTCCTTTTAAAGTATACATTTCTCCCTAAAGAAACCAGCTCAAATGTCCAGCCACTGAACCACTGCTTAGCAGGCACAACAATGAGGTAAGGAATAACTAACTAACTGGCCTTTTACACTGTCATCCTTGTACTTCTGTGCACTACAGTGGCCCGAGAGTAACATCACAAAGAGTTAAATAAAAGTCTAAAGTAAATGCTAAGAAAATCCTGGTAACTCAAGCTGATAGATGACAGCTTTGCAAGTCATTGGAAAAATATTACTCTGGCAGTTTCTGATTAAACTATATGAACCTGCTAAACCTTTATGAACCGGCACTATGAACCTGGTAAACCTTTATGAACCTGCAGTAAAATATTAGACTATAGCAGAAATAACATTTTCCTCGTATACTGTTAGAATCAGAATATTTCCCTTATAAGTCAAGGCTGTTGATCTAATGAAAATTCAACATCCACAATGGTAACAGTGGAGCAAGCGAAATACAAGCTGCTGTTTATGGTATCCTGGATTTTGGCTAGACATCCCCTACTGACAACATGACAGGGAACCCAGAAGGTTTGGAAATTCCCCATTGGCTTCCTGCTCCATTATCTAGTAGTGGAAAATTCATACATGTTTTGGAATTGCCAGTCATTTAGTTTCCTAACTTGTTAATAGAGGGACATAAAAGTCCCAAAAATGTCATAGACAATTGGCATGACTTAGCTGTGGCCGTTTACGGTAAATTTACATGTAAAAAATTACAAATACCTTAAATCCTTGAAATACTTACCTCGTTGTTTTTTGCTGTTAATACTGGAAAAATACAGTACAATCAGTTTTACAGCCACTGATTTAATTTCCTCTGTTATGGCACTGTGGGGCAATTGATAACAGGCTACTAGGTACCCTCCCCACCCTAACCCCCCTCCACCCTCTGGTTTATAGCTGATTTTGTCAATGGGACATAAAGTGATCAGCTTATATTTATGTGACACCAATTCCAAAAAGGTCAGATACCTATATTACTCTTTGGTCACCACAAACTTACAAGTTATTTAAAATGAAATACAGGATATCATTATCATGTTTATTACACAAATCAATTGTTGAACAGAGACACAGTATCTTAGATTACAACTAATAAAAGGTTAAAAATCATAAATGGCAGGATAATATATCGCTCTAAACATTGGGGAAAAACCAATAAATAAATACTCTAAAATTATCGAGTATATAACAGTGCATCGCTTAATGTCATAGCCTGGTATAATAAATCAAGTGATATACAGATAATTAATATCAAAAGATACACTGAAAAAATCTGAATCAATAAATAAATATTTAAATTACTACCCAGGATGAGAGACATGCGCCCTGCCACAAACCGTCTTGTCTCCCCTTTAACCGCCCCACTTTCTCAAGAGGCTACCCAACATATACATGATTGAATATCCAAAGCACAACACCCTGAAAACTTTCTATTGGCCAACAGAAAAATAATAAAATAAATCAGCTTTAACATGCCATGGATCCTTATATATGTGCTGTAATGAACCGTGAGTGCATGATTAGTGCAGACGGAACATAATCCAGAACATAATCCTTTGCACAGGTGCAGAACAGAATAAACTCACCACCCACCATATTGCTTTAGGGAATGTACAGCAAAAAGGCGCATGTGCAATAGAACCACTGCACAGTAACAGTGAACATAAGGAAACCAATGCCAGTACAATAAACATCAATTCCGGTGCAGAGGAAAGTGGCAATGCCCATCACTAATTATCATTACAGCTAAGGGATACCTCACCCACATAAACCAAAAATAAGCACTGATAAAAAATGTGCATAATGGCCAAAAAAAAGAGAGAAAAAATGATTATGGGTAAGTATAACGTTCTCTAACCGCTGCATCTGTGCAAGGGATTATGTTCCAGACCATAAGAAATCCGTTTACACCTATTATGCACGCACGGTTCATTACAACACATGCATAAGGATCCATGGCATGTTACAGCTGATTTATATTATTACTTTTCTATTGGCCAATAGAAAGTTTTCAGGGTGTTGTGCCTTGGCTATTTCTATCCTCTCATGCATATGCTGGTTAACCTCTTGAGAAAGCAGTTTGAGGCATTGTACAAGTCTTACACTCCGGGGTAATAATTTAAATATGTTTGTTTATTGATTTATATTTATTAAGTGTATTTTTTTTATATTAATTCTCTGTATACCACTTGATTTATTATACTAGGCTATGACATTAAGCGATGCACTGTTATTTACTTGATAATTTTAGAGTATTTATTTATCGGTATTTCCCCAGTGTTTTGAGTGACATACTATCCTGCCATTTGTGATTTTTTTGTGATGATTTTTAACTTTTTATTAGTTCTGATGCAAGATATCTTGTCTCTGTCCATTAATTGATTTGTGTAATAAAGGTGATAAATATATATTTCAGCTTATATTTAGCCTGTATAAAGGAAAATTGCCCCATCATCAGTATACAGTTTAACATGCTTGCCATTTCCGTGTTCTATTTTAGAGACCCAATGTAGCACCATATGCTACCTCAGTAAATTCCTCAACAACACAGTATGTGATACAACATGCCATATTTTTTTCCTCACAAATTCTCACAGAATCAATCTTTTATCTTCTACCTGAAGATATGGTGTGGGTCCATAGCATACTACAGGCAGGGATGGATGGAGGGTTAGGCAGCTTAGGCAGCCTCTAGGGCACCATTGAGGTTGCAATTCATTTTAAATTTCTCTATATAGTCAATCTTACACTGTGTCTCAGCAGTGTATAATGCTGGGTGAAACACCATACATACATTAAAGGGGTTTTATCGTTACAAAGATCATGTCTCAGATTATGGGGACAGTAAAAATAAGCACTTTTGTAATTGGGTTGCATTACCTCTGTCATTTTGTTTAGCAATATCAGCTTCGCTGTAAATCTGTCTTCTATTTCTGCTGTTGCTGGTTCAGAACGCCCCTGGTTCGATTCCTGTGCCTAGACCGCCCCCCTGCACTGTGATTGGCTAGCTGACATTTCATTCAGCCTGTTGGGATTATGCCCCTAGACAGGAAAACCCCATGGCCACGCCCCCTGCACTGTGATTGGCTGCCTGCACAAATCTGTGTTTTACTCCCCTCTGAGCTTTAAAATCAATAGTGAAACCAGAGTCTTTCTGGCTCTAGGGACATCTCAGCTCTAGGGGTAAGGATCTGGCAATTTTACTGCCGTTTAAAGGGCTTTTGCCAAAAAGGTTTATTCACCTCTCACAGGTTCAGTCCTTAAGCTGCTACTTTGAAAAGAGGGCGTTCTGTTCCTCAGGGTCGAATGCAAGCCCTGCCTCCTTATGATGTTCATCTCTGTTGGGGTATAACATAAGGATTCAACACAGTATCTCTATGAGCTGCTTGTGTAGTTTCAGTGCATAGGTGATCAGCTTGGCAAGACAGAGGTTGGGAGTTCAAGTCCCCTTGTTTTTTTTTGGTTTTTTTTCTTTTATAAATTGTACACATTGTAAAGATATGAAAAAATATGTGTAGATATCTATAATTTTATATATTTACACACACACACACAAGGGAAAGCTCCCCAATATAGTGTCCCATCCTCACAGTCACAACCCAAACACTTCCAAAATATGTGATACCATGCATTTTACTCTCGGGGTATGAGACATGATATAGGGGAGCTATGTATGTGTATATATATCATTATAGAGATTGACATATATATTTTAGGTCTCTCTACATATGTGTAGAATTTAAGGGGAGGAAAAAAATATACCCTGTGAGGGGACTAGAACTCCAAACCCCTTCGTTGTAAAACCAACACTCTATGTTCTGCCGTCGTCTTCATTCGTGGGCCAAGGAACGCTTAGCTGAATCCTCAGTTAATATCTTCAATTCTACTCAGAATGCTACTGAAATCGTGGAGGAATTTTTTATCACCGGATGTCTATCTTATTCCCGGACCATGGATTTGACATGAACACTAAAGCTCACAAAAACCTCTTTTCAACGGCGTGTGTTATAGGTTTACTTAACCTACTTGGGACTTTGAAACTATTTGAACAGAATATGCAGAGTTAACCGGAAGTCAACTTCTCTCCATTGCTAAGGCACAGACTGATTCATCCCAACAATTAAAGAAAGTTTCTAAAGTGACCCTACTTCAAGAGCTCCCACAGGGCTCTATAGCTCAGCCAGACCCCATACTCTACAATCAACCAATGCAAGTTTTCCCTGAGTATCAACCTACAGAATCCAATCAAGAGAATGGTTCGCGACCTTTCCAGAAAACACACTATGGCGGACAAGGCCGAACTCGAAAACTTGTTTTTACTGCAACCGATCCGGACATATCATGAGGCAGTGCCGCGCTAAAGCTCGTGACGACAAAAGGAATCTTGCTACCAATGGACAGCAACTACCGCAATACCCTCAAGCATATAATCAACTTCAACCTCAGTATCAAGTTTTTGAATCTCAACCGTCAAGATTCAACCAACAAACACAACGCAGACCTCAGTCCTACAATAATAATCCATTCATTAGACCTCAATTTACCAATCTTAACCATAGTCAGTGCAAACAAGCATATCCTCAAGATGAATCTTATCCGTCTTATCAACCTCAAGACTCCTCCTATCGTCCTCATCCATAGGATTCCGGCAAACCTATGTCTACCATTTTACTCAATGCTTCAGAGAACATAACTGTCATTCTTCACCCGTGTTGACCATCAATCTTCAAATTAATGGCCACCAACTTCCTTACCTTGTAGATACAGGTGCAGCCAGATCGGTTCTGAAAACTTCTGACATTCCACCAGACGTCATACTTTCTCCTGACTACATTTCATGCATTGAAGTGGATGGACGACCAACACAGACTTGCTCAACCTAACCCTATGCCATGGATCCTTATATATGTGCTGTAATGAACCGTGAGTGCATGATTAGTGCAGACGGAACATAATCCAGAACATAATCCTTTGCACAGGTGCAGAACAGAATAAACTCACCACCCACCATATTGCTTTAGGGAATGTACAGCAAAAAGGCGCATGTGCAATAGAACCACTGCACAGTAACAGTGAACATAAGGAAACCAATGCCAGTACAATAAACATCAATTCCGGTGCAGAGGAAAGTGCCAATGCCCATCACTAATTATCATTACAGCTAAGGGATACCTCACCCACATAAACCAAAAATAAGCACTGATAAAAAATGTGCATAATGGCCAAAAAAAAGAGAGAAAAAATGATTATGGGTAAGTATAACGTTCTCTAACCGCTGCATCTGTGCAAGGGATTATGTTCCAGACCATAAGAAATCCGTTTACACCTATTATGCACGCACAGTTCATTACAACACATGCATAAGGATCCATGGCATGTTACAGCTGATTTATATTATTACTTTTCTATTGGCCAATAGAAAGTTTTCAGGGTGTTGTGCCTTGGCTATTTCTATCCTCTCATGCATATGCTGGTTAACCTCTTGAGAAAGCAGTTTGAGGCATTGTACAAGTCTTACACTCCGGGGTAATAATTTAAATATGTTTGTTTATTGATTTATATTTATTAAGTGTATTTTTTTTATATTAATTCTCTGTATACCACTTGATTTATTATACTAGGCTATGACATTAAGCGATGCACTGTTATTTACTTGATAATTTTAGAGTATTTATTTATCGGTATTTCCCCAGTGCTTTGAGTGACATACTATCCTGCCATTTGTGATTTTTTTGTGATGATTTTTAACTTTTTATTAGTTCTGATGCAAGTATCTTGTCTCTGTCCATTAATTGATTTGTTAATAAAGGGGGATAAATTATTATTTCAGCTTATATTTAGCCTGTATAAAGGAAAATTGCCCCATCATCAGTATACAGTTTAACATGCTTCCCATTTCCGTGTTCTATTTTAGAGACCCAATGTAGCCATATGCTCCCTCAGTAAATTTCCTCAACAACACTGTATGTGATAAAACCCATGCATATTTTTTTCCTCACAAAATTCTCACAAAATCTATTTTTATCTTCTACCTGAAGATATGGTGTGGGTCCATAGCATACTACAGGCAGGGATGGATGGAGGGTTAGGCAGCTTTGGCAGCCTCTAGGGGCACATTGAGGGGTTTCAATTCATTTTAAATTTCTCTATATAGTCAATCTTACACTGTGTCTCAGCAGTGTATAATGCTGGGTGAAACACCATACATACATTAAAGGGGTTTTTCGGGTTTCAAGTTTATGTCTCAGATTATGGGGACAGTAAAAAAATAAGCACTTTTGTAATGGGTTGCAAATTTCCTTGTCACTTGGTTTAGCAGATATCAGCTTCGCTGTAAATCTGTCTTCTATTTCTGCTGTTGCTGGTCAGAACGCCCCCTGGTCGATTCCTGTGCCCTAGACACGCCCCTGCACTGTGATTGGCTAGCTGACATTTTTATTCAGCCTGTTGGGATATGCCCTAGACAGGAAACCTCCCTGGTCACGCCCCCTGCACTGTGATTGGCTGCCTGCCACTCTGTGTTTACTCCCCTTGAGCTGTTAAAATCGATAGTGAACCAGAGTCTGCTGGCTCTATGTACATCTCAGCTCTAGGGGTAAGGATCTGGGCAATTACTGCCTGTTTAAAGGGCTTTTGCCAAGAGGTTGATTCACCTCCTCACAGGTTCAGTCCTTAAGCTGCTACTTTGAAAAGAGGGCGTTCTGTTCCTCAGATCGAATGCAAGCCCTGCCTTCTTATGATGTCATCATCTGTAGTGTATAACATAAGGATTCAACACTGCATCTGTATGTGCCGCTTGGGTAGTGCAGTGCATAGGTGATCAGCTTGGCAAGACAGAGGTTGGGAGTTCAAGTCCCATCGTTTTTTTTTTGATTTTTTTCTTTGATAAATTGTACACATATGTAAAGATATGAAAATATATGTGTAGATATCTATAATTTTATATATATACACACACACACACACACAGAAAGCTCCCCTATATAGTGTCCCATCCTCACAGTCACACCAAGCACTTCCAACATATGTGATACAATGCATATACTCTCGGGGATGAGACATGATATAGGGGAGCTATGTATGTGTATATATATCATTATAGAGATTGACATATATATTTTAGGTCTCTCTACATATGTGTAGAATTTAAGGGGAGGAAAAAAATATACCCTGTGAGGGGACTAGAACTCCAAACCCCTTCGTTGTAAAACCAACACTCTATGTTCTGCCGTCGTCTTCATTCGTGGGCCAAGGAACGCTTAGCTGAATCCTCAGTTAATATCTTCAATTCTACTCAGAATGCTACTGAAATCGTGGAGAATTTTTATCACCGGATGTCTATCTTATTCCAGGACCATGGATTTGACATGAACACTAAAGCTCACAAAATCCTCTTTTCAACGGCGTTTGTTATAGGTTTACTTAAACCTACTTGGGACTTTGAAACTATTCGAACAGAATATGCAGAGTTAACCGGAAGTCAACTTCTATCCATTGCTAGGGCACAGACTGATTCATCCCAACAATTAAAGAAGGTTTCTAAAGTGACCCTACTTCAAGAGCTCCCACAGGGCTCTATAGCTCAGCCAGACACCATACTCTACAATCAACCAATGCAAGTTTTCCCTGAGTATCAACCTACAGAATCCAATCAAGAGAATGGTTCGCGACCTTTCCAGAAAACACACTATGGCGGACAAGGCCGAACTCAGAAAACTTGTTTTTACTGCAACCGATCCGGACATATCATGAGGCAGTGCCGCGCTAAAGCTCGTGACGACAAAAGGAATCTTGCTACCAATGGACAGCAACTACCGCAATACCCTCAAGCATATAATCAATTTCAACCTCAGTATCAAGTTTTTGAATCTCAACCGTCAAGATTCAACCAACAAACACAACGCAGACCTCAGTCCTACAATAATAATCCATTCATTAGACCTCAATTTACCAATCTTAACCATAGTCAGTGCAAACAAGCAAAATTTCCCA